>CAUYRH010015791.1:0-19650 GCA_963574655.1 Perodicticus potto | reverse complement strand
TTAGCAAAGTGTCTCTAGAATGGAAGAAAAAGTATCCAATGTATACATCCCTATTATGAGGCAAATTTATATCTTTCAAGTGTAGGCTACAGCCCACTTTTTGTTGTTTTTTAGAAACAGAGTCTCACTTTGTTGCCCTGGCTAGAGTGCCGTGGCGTCACAGCTCACAGCAACCTCAAACTCTTGGGCTTAGGTGATTCTCCTGCCTCAGCCTCCCAAGTTGGTGGGACTAGAGGTGCTGCCACAATGCCCGGCTATTTTTTTTATTGCAGTTGTCATTGTTGTTTAGCTGGCCAGGATCAGGTTCGAACCCACCAGCCCGGGTGTATGTAGCCGGCGCCCTACCCACTGAGCTTCGGTCGCTGCCTCAGTTATTTTTTAACAAGAATTGAAAGGGCTTGGATCACTGAGAATATAAAAGCAAGCCTGATAGGTGAAGTTGGGACATGCCTGCAGGAGAGTAGGGGAGAACAGGGATCTGGTCAAGGGATATGGTAAACTTAAACCCTATGTATTCTCTGAGATACAGGACACTACCAACAGTCTTTCTTCTTCTTTCCTAAAGAGCAAGTTGTATTTTCTGTCTTCTCTATGTGAGCTTTACTGAAATAAACTGAGAAGAGGGCAAAAGGAATCAGCTTCAAGTAAATGTTGACCAAGGAGTAAACAGCTGCTGCCTGTCGTGACAAACTGTAGAGAAGTGCATCCTTGTTTTTCTTTGATTTCTCTCTTTCAATGAGCCCAAGGTCATACTTAACTGACGCCTCCCTGAGGATTGCTGGGCATTAAGGATTGGGGACTCAAAGATAAATAAAGCATAATTGCATAATATTTGAGTCTTCCTAATATCCTATTTAGCTGGTCTTTCCTGATTTACCCTTTCTTCACATCTGCATCCTCTTTGCCTTCTGGCCCCAGCAGAGTTCCCACCCACCACATCACCTCCCTGGCCCATGCCATTGAGGGATCCTGAGCTGTGTCTCATCCTCACCAAGGGCTGTTAAATGCCTTCTGGGTATGGATCACGTGCAGTTCTGTCATGGACCCTAGAAGCTTCCATGACATACACTAAGTGATCAATAAAGACCTGATAAGCTGACTGCTCAGGTTGAATTTTCTGATGGCAGGTGGTTCACAGCCCAACAAAGGCGCTAGCTACTAAAATGGCAAGTGTCAATCACATTTTTGCAAATTGAGTCATACTCTTCAGTGCACTAAAGGAGCTTGCACTAAAGATCCTGTGGTTAATTCTTTTGTAACATGAATAATTACTTCTTGCTTTACCTTTCCTGTCAAGATGATATTTTTACATATCAGTTTCTCTAAAATGGAGGAAACCTGTGTACGGCTTTGTTAAGAGCTCATAAATCATGAGACTATGTCTCTCTTATTCCCTCTAAGGGCCTTTTCCTCCATCCTCTACAAGCCTTTGAAAGATTGAGAACTTTGTTAGCCAGTACAGTATCATGAGCCACATGTAGCTATTGAGTACTTAAAACAGAGAATCTAAATTGGGGTGTTCTGGAAGATGTACACCAAGTTTCAAAGACTTATTTGAAGAAAAACAGGATGTTAAAATATCTCATTAATAAAATAGCTCATTAATAACTTTTCTATAGATTGCATGTTGAGGCCGGTGCCTGTGGCTCAACGGGCTAAGGCGCCAGCCACGTACACCTGAGCTGGCGAGTTCGAATCCAGCCCGGGCCTGCCAAACAACAATGATGGCTGCAACCAAAAAAAATGGCCGGACGTTGTGGTGGGCACCTGTAGTCCCAGCTACTTGGGAGGCGGAGGCAGGAGACTCGCTTGAGCCCAGGAATTGGAGGTTGCTGTGAGCTGTGATGCCACAGCACTCTATCCAGGGTGACAGCTTGAAGCTCTGTCTCAAAAAAAAAGATTGCATGTTGAAACGATATTTTGGGGTATGTTGGGTTACATAAACACATTATTCAGATTAATTTTGCCGGAGGCAAGCCTGAGCAAGAGTGAGACCCTGTCCTGTAAAAATAGCTGGGTGTTGTGGTAGGCACCTGTAATCCCAGCTACTTGGGAGGCTGAGGCAAGAAAATCGCTTGATACAAGACTTTGAAGTTGCTGTGAGCTATGAGGCCACAGCAATCTACCAAGGGCAACAAAATGAGACTTTGTCTCAAAAAATAAACAAACTAATAAAAATAAATAAAAATAAAAATGCTATTGGCCAGGTGTGGTGGCTCAGGCCTGTAATCCTAGCACTCTCGAGAGGTCAAGGCAAGTGGATTCCTTGAGTTTAGGAATTCAAGACCAGCCTATGCAAGGGTAAGATTCCCATCTCTACCAAACATAGAAAAACTAGCCCAGCACTGTGGTGGACACTTGTAGTGCCAGCTACTCAGGAAGCTGAGGCAAGAGGATCACTTGAGCCCAGGAATTTGAGGTTACTGTGAGCTATGATGCCACTCTACCCAGGGCGACAGAGTAAGGCTCTATCTCCAAGAAAACCACAAAAAAGTTATTAATATGGGTAGCAGAATATTTAAGGTTACATGTGTGGCTTGTACTATTTTTCTATTAGACAGTAATGGTTTAGGATAATACTTGGGAAACAGGTGATAAAGACCTTAGATTGTACAAACACAGCAAAAATATTCATAAGAGCCCAAAGAAAGTCTGTGTTTCCCCAAACCCATTTCCGTGCTCTTAAGAAGCTATCGAAGACAAAAGACTACCTAAGATTTTTTTTTAAATGGTACCCTTTGGGAAATTACCTCCAGGCATAAGCACAAGATTAAAACATTTAGCTAAATAAAATATATCAGCGATGTAATTAGGACAACAGTAAACAAAATCCCATATTTAAAGATGCCACAAATTTAAAAACTTAAGAACTTTTCTGTGACAGAAAAATAACCCCCTCCAATGTCTGCTGCACCTACAGCCAGCCTCCACAAGTTTGCTGCTTCTACTGTCTCTGCAAAAACCAAAGGTGCAGTTAATCCGGTTACAAAAGACAGAGCCAGAGGAGATAGAGATCTGCTTAGAAATGCAAAACACTTCGTCCACCCTATCTGCACCTTCAGACTTGCTGGAATGTCTCCTCCCTCAAAGATGAAATATTTGAGGGTGGTTTTTAACTGTCGGTTGGCTGAGCCAGATGACAAGCAGCTTCTCACAGCCAACTTCTCACGGTGGTGGCAGTGGCTTTTCTGAGGCCCCAGCTGTGCCCAGGCTCCTCCCCGCCTCTGCGCATTGTCCTTCTCACCAGCAAGCAGCAATTTCATGTTGACTTACCCCAAGCAAACTGCAAGCTCCATCTGGGAAAAGCCCTTATCTTTTCCAGGATTCTAAATCTCTCACCTAGCATCGTATCTGGCTCAATAAATATTTGAACAAACTAGAAAGCATGAAGGAAAATGAAAGTTTCTAATTAATTTCCTTTGTCATATAGACAGTGGTACAGAAGTCTCAGTGCAGTAAGTTTTAATCATCTCAGAAATAAAAATGTTACACATGTATTGCTTTTGTACTTATTTTGTGAATTATGAAGAACAAATTTTTAACTTTAATGTTTTGTTTCAGCCCTCTGATTGAAGAGAACACAGAAAATCAAGACGTAATTTTTTTCTATTTGATCCTGCAATCCCATTACCAGACATCTACCCAAAAGAAAAAAAAAATCATTTTATCATAAAGAAATTTGCACTAGACTGTTTATCACAGCACAATTCACGATCCCCAAGATGTGGAAACAACCTAAGTGCCCATCAACCATGAATGGATTCATAAACTGTGGTATATGTATACCATGGAATACTATTCAGACATAAAAGATAGAGACTTTACATCTTTTGTGCTTACCTGGATGGAGTTGAGACATGTTCTTCTCAGTAAAGTTATCACAAGAATGGAAAAGCAAATGTCCGATGTACTCAAAACTAACATGAAGCCAGTAGATGATCTAATACACACTCACATAAGAGAAAAACTTCAATTCAAGTTGGGGGAAAGGGGGAACAAGGGAGGGGAGAGAGGGGGAAGAGGGAGGGGTATCGATGTGCTCCCACTTAATGGGCACAATGCAACAGTTGGATCTGCACCCTCCTGGGTGCCAGATCCAACTACAATAGGGACTTCACCTAACAAATGCAAACACTGAAACCTAAGCAGTTGCACCCTCATATTAACCTGAAATTTAAAATAAATAAATAAAAGGTAATTTTTTGCCAAAAAAGATCATGAGATCATCAGTGCTGATCATCAATGATAGAAAGAACATTAGATATCATCTCGTCAATTTTTTTTTCTGAATTTTACAGATGAGGAACTAAGGACTAGAAGGTTCCATGCTTGAGGCTTAGAGAGATTGAGAGCTAAATAAAACCAGGACTCTGGTTTCTCAAATTACAGATCACAGGGCCAGGCGCGGTGACTCATGCCAGTAATCCCAGCACTTGGGAAGCCAAGGCAGGTAGATTGCCTGAGCTCACAGATTCCAGACCAGCCTGAGCCAGAGCAAAACCTTATCTCTAAAAATAGCCGGGCATTGTGGTGGGTGCCTATAGTCCCAGCTACTTGGGAAGCTAAGGCAAATGAATCACTATGACGCCATAGCACTCTACCAAGGGTGGCAAAGTGAGACTTTCTCAAAAAAAAAAAAAAAATACGGTTCACAGGGGAGAAGGGAAGACCCAAAGGGGAACTCAGGGTGATATAGTTTGGATATTTGGCCCCTCCAAATCTCATAGTGAAATTTGATGCCCAGTCCTGGAGGTGGGGCCCAGTGAGAGGCATTTAGATCTTGAGGGCAAGAGGGATCCCTCATGAAACCTCAATGCCCTCCCGAGATAATGAGTGAGATCTCTCTTTGCCAGCTCTAGCCCAGCAGAAAGCTGGTGGTTTGAAGGAGCCTGGCAACTTCTCCATTTGTTGCTCCCTCCCTCACCATGTGACAGATGTGCTCCCCTACTCCTTCCACCTTGATTGGAAGCTTCAAGCCCAGCAATGCCTGTGCCATGTTTGTATAATCTACAGAACCATGAGCCAAATACACCTTTTTCTTTATAAATGAGCCAGCTCCAGGTATTTCCTTTATAGCAACACAAAACAGACTAACACTCGGGGAAATCTGAGACCAGCAGCAGACTTTCATGCTATTGGGTTGGGGTTCTTTTGTTTTTCCACATACAGCATAGTTTCTAGAATAGGCAGAAAAAGTTACACCAGACAGGAACAGACAAGACAACTTATGTTCAAAACTAGAAAGACAGAAAACACATCAGTGGTTGCCTGGGGCTGGGGGTGGGAGCATGGGCTGACTGCAAATGGGTATGAGGAATCTTTTTGGGGGGTGACAGAAATGTTTTAAATTTTTTTAAGTATTAAATTGCACACTTAAAACATGTGGAAATTTATACCCCAATATACCTTTTAAAAATATAAATTAGAAGTCTATGTAATATATATTTAGGAATTTATAATTATAGATATTTAGTCATCCAAGTTTTAGACCGACTGTGTTTATGCCCCAAGGAGAGAATACTCCCCATTCAGTGAGGGGAAACTATTTGGGGGAACTTCCCTTCGGCCATGAGATATAATCTGATGGGCCTGTCCATCAACATGTCCTGCGCTCTTCCAGCTAATGTACAGGGCACAGGACCTAACCGTGACTCACAGCAATGTGACAAAGACTGAAGATGGCTGGAACAGATACCCCCAACAGGGTTCTCAGAAGAGGTAGAGATCCCCAGAGCTGCTTGGTTGCTATTTTCCCCAGACCTGACCCTCTAGCTTTTCCTTCTATCCCATAAAATACCCTAAAAGCCTTATGATCAATTCCTCTCCCTACCTTAGTTAAGAGAGAGTTGAAACTAGTTACTAGAAACTAGAGAATCCTGATAAATACACTCATGCATCAACTTTAAAAAAAGTGTACACTCTTCCCTACACTTGTCTGCATAAGACCAAGCTCTCACCATCCAATGCCTTCCAATCAGTGTCGGGATTGTGGGCTTTGAGGGCCTGACCTTTCCAGGTCAAAGCAGCAGGTGATGTGGGGATCTCCAAGTACAGCAAAGCTCCCTTACACATCAGCCATACTTTCCCTTTGGTGTCTTCACAAATACACCACTAAGAGGCACCAAACCAACAAGGGGGCAATTTCTAAGGCTTGAATCTGTTAGAAAGTGAACATAAGCCTCCTCAAGGACAGGCTGAGGACATGGACCCCGGTGACAAAGAGTCACTGGGCCTGAACTCTCTGCCTTGGCTGGAGGCAGCACACTTTTGGCCAGATAGCATCTGGCAGGGTTCAACAATGTCTGTACCAGGCTCGGTAGCAGCTCAAAGACCTGGGAATTGGCAGGGAAAGGGGTAAAAAAATGAATCAAGAAAGAAGAAAAAACACAAGAGGAAAGGAAGGCCCATCATTGGCTGCCTCGGGCCCCACTAAGGATGTTCTTGTCAGTGGCTGCTTTCTAGAATAGCCCAAGGAACCTCAGCCTCCCAGACCATCTCTCCTACTTCTTGTCACCTCTAAGCATCTTTACAGAGGACTTGAGGTATAGGAGAATGCCAGCAGGCCTGGGAGTGAATTACAGCTTAGACATTTACTAGCTGTGTGGCATGGGGCAGAAGACCATGCTTGAGTCCATTTTCTTCATTTTAAAAATCAGGAGATAATGATCCGTTACAAGGGTGAGAGGTGATACCTAGAAAACACCTGCAAACATAAGCTGCTCCATAAATGACAGCCACTATTCTTACAGACCATTATCACGTTGTGCTGGGAGGGCTTCCCAACACATGCCCTCCCTTCCCACCCCCTGGCATCCCTAAAAGGGCAGATCTTGCCTTCATATGGTGTCTGGCTCATAGTAGGTGCTCAATAAATGTTGGTGATCAAGTGTGTCCATATGATACCAGAAGCGTCCTGAGAAAGCATTAATATTAAACCACACCTCAACACAAAAAAATGCAGTTGCAAGTGTGAGCCTTGTTGTTTGACTTTATGGCTTGAGAAAGTAGAAGATCAACATGAGCAGTTGGCCACAAATAAGCATGCCCTTCTGGTCCAAGCCTCTCAAGTGCTATTGTAGGCAGCCTTGATTCCTCTCCCTCCTCTGCCACGACCAATGCTCCTAACAGCAGAAGAGCATTCAGTCAAAGATCAGAGCACCACGCAAGGCTGGACAGAAAGTCCTCACAAATCCTGGGGTCCTTGAGTCCCTTACAGCTTGCCTTCTGAGATCTCTGCCTTACTAGGGCCTGTCCTTGGAACAGAAGCTCATGGAGCAAGAACAAAGAGTTATTAAACACTTCCTGACTCGAATTAACCCTTACAGCTCTAGAGCTCTTTTAAAAACATGCATTAGACAGACTGGATGAGATTAATTTGGCCAGAAAAAATAAAACCTTTTTTTTTTTTTTTTTAAGAGATGAAGGTCTCACTGTATTGCCCAGGCCAGTCTTGAACGCCTAGCCTCAAGGGATTCTCCTGCCTCAGCGTCCCAAAGTGCAGGGATTATAGGCATGAGCCACTGCACTTAGCACAGAAAAAGACTTTTAAATTGCATCTTAGAAAGCAAATTTAATAAAAGGTCAGTTTAGTCAAAATAGTTTAGCCACTTAAAGAAGATATAACCTTTTTTAAAAATTCAAGTAGAAGAGAAAAAGAATCTGAATGCTGCTTTACATAAATATTTGACAGTAAGTAATAAAATGGCTTGAAGAGAGTAAAGATTTTCCTGACTTCATAACAAGAGCCTCGTTCTCAGCCTCAAAGGAAACTCAAACACAGGTGCCTGATTAGGAAGTGATCCCCCTATTTTTCTCACTGAGAAGATCTCAAAGGTTTTCAGAACAAGACACAGTCAAGTGTCTGCTTATACTATGTATTAATTTGCTTACAGGTGATGCAAAATAAAATAATTAGAAAACCTTGCCAACTCCCCAACACTCTCTCATTTCATGGAACAATTTTATTTGACAGACACACATGTGGATGGTTGAAACACATTTGATTATAGATAAGGTCTAAAGGATTAGCTTAAACTATCTCATTCAAAATAAATTCATAGAGCTCTACGCTACAAGATACCATAAGGACTACAATGGGAAGCAACTCTTGCTTTTCTTGAGGATAGTGGGGGGACAGGAGGCCAACTTTATATTTGGACATGCAGGAAAGAAGAAAAGCAAAAGCCTTTCTGCTGATTACAGCCTAGTTAAGCTGAATCAGCACTAAGAGGCAGGGACCAAATCAAAAGGAGGGACATTAAAAGCAATTCCACAAAAAAATGTGGTTGGCACAGTGGGTGGTGGGCAAGGGCTGAGTCACCACAAGGCCTTCTGTTAATAAGAAATGCACTGTCTGGTAAGAGAAAAAGTAGACAGTGAGGAAGGTGACAGCTAACTGCAGCAAACCTTCACTGCCTTCCTAGGGCAGATTTAATGTCCCACTTCAGGCTTCATTTATACCCCCAGATAGAGTAAACCTGCTATTGTGAGCCCCAGGAAAGCAGAAGGGATCTGTGAAACTGAAGCTTGTGGGCATCCAGAAAGAAAAGTCGCATTGCCCAATGCATCTTTCTCCCTCAAGTGATTAGCTGAGTCAGGCACTCAAGAAATGCCTGTTGTCGAGGGGGTAGAAATACACAAGGATAATTTTGACAAGATGCTGAGAATCTGAGAAGGTGAGAGCTGAGACAAATGCACAGGATTAAAAGCAGAAGATAACAGCAAAATGACAGCTCTTCAAAGCAGTCAAGAATTTCAAACTGTCATAAGCATTAACTTCTTAGAGTTAGCCAACATCTAATCTGGAGGTAACATCTAGTATATTTGCAGCACCATAATGGGTAGATTAGGGAGGGTAGTTTGATGGTTTCAAGGTAAGTTTCACCAACAGTGGTAGATAGTAATTGTGAATCTATCAACATAGTAACTGCTGTAATCAGGAGGATCACTTGAGCCCAGGAGTTTGAGGTTGCTGTGAGTATGATGATGCCATGGCACTCTACCCTGGGTGACAGAGTGAGATGCTGTCTCAGATAAATAAATAAATAAATAAAACTTAAAAGAGCAACAGCCCCACACCAAAAGACTTCTAGAAGGATGTTCTAAGAAAAACATGTAATTTTTTCAGAAATAATTACATTTAGTCTCTACCATTTTTTACTAAAGGAATGCCAGGTAACCTTGGTAAAATGGCCAATTCCAGGTCTAAGGCAGGAAATGTGATTAGGCTGGACCATCTAGTCATACCAAGACAGCAAGGAAACCATCAAAAATGACCTAGGGCATGTCAAAAAAACTCAGAACCAAATGTAAACAGGTGCCCACTGGCCACGAATGGGACAATATAAGTATTGGTAATAATAACTTCAATGGACTGAAATACATTAAATAGATTTGATGTCTCACATGTTATGTGATACATCTTTAGAAAAATCATTGGTCACCATTGGAAGATGCTAGGGAACCAACTAACTGTTTCTAAAAACTGGCAAATTAAAAGAAAGAATCAAACACTTGTTCTGCTTTTGAAGGCAAAGAGAATTCAGGATAAGTGGCTGACAAGGAAAAATTTCTCTTTATAGGAGTATTCTGAAGAATAAATGAAGAAGGAATGAAAAAATTAGACAACCAATATTTTGCAACCTCTAATGTAATCAAGAACCTGAGCAATGGTCACTAACGGCTGCTGACATTACAAAAAGAGAGACAGCCAGGCATCGTAAGCCTTGTGATGAAAGTATGTGTCACCACCAGCAAAGTATTCTAGCCAACAAGCTGAACCTGGGGCAAAACAAGCCTCGGGATTTACCAACAGTTTATGAGGAGACAAGAGGTCCAAAAATATGTTAAATGGTACCCTAAAGATGCAGTCAGCAAAATCCAGACTGGAGGACATCTAACAGGCAAATGACTTTGTTTCTTCATCCAAAAGAATAATACGAAGGAAAAAGAAAAGAGATGGTGGAACCTTGATTAAAACAGACCCAATGACATCCAACCAATTACAAAGTCAATTAGGATTGTCCAAATCCTGATTTAAACAAACACCTTTTAAAATATTTTAACTATCTGTAGAAACTGGATACTTGAACAAGACGTCTGATGATAAGGAAACATTGTTAGTTGTTATAGGTGTGTGTGATATTGTCATCATGGCTTTGAAAAGAGTCCTTATCTTTTTACAAAATACATGCTGAAACACTTCCAGATTGTTAAAATGCTCTAAACGTGCAAGTAGAAGAATAATGTTCTACACTGAACTGAGAAGATGAAGAGAAAAATGTTAATGCTGGTGTAACTCTAGCTGGTGTAATCACTGTTTCACAAGTGAGTCAGCTAACCATGCTATCCACAGAAACATGCCTAGAAAGGAAGATGGGGTTTTTAAGTCAACAAAATATTACCGTGTGTGTGTGTTTCAATACTTGAATTCATTATTAAGGGCACTGAGTATCTGTAAATATTTTTATATAAAGAACTGATCAAAAAGAATCTTCCTTTTTAGTTAGTTCTATAGTTAGTTCATTGTCTGTAAGTAATTATAAAATATAAAACAAGTTCAAGGAACCAAAATAGTGAACATCTCCCTGAAGGAAATGCATTATGGAAGAAACTCCAAGGACTTCAAATGGGTTTGTTTGAAGGTTGGACAATGCTTAATCCTAATTCCTTTTTGGAAATAGACTTTTAGCTACTTAAAAAATATAATAAGCAACAAGCACAATCAAAAGTGTGCTCTATACCATGACGGTGAGCATGGCCCCTGGACAAGGTCACTTCTGTGAATATTCTGAGTTTGGATTTCTTGAGATACGTTTTATACAGTATAAGGAAGGCTGTGGTTTGGGTTGTTTAGGTATAAAAGTGATATTGTGATTATGACTTGGGACAGTGCTTATCTTTAAGAAATGTATGCTGAAACATGACAGAAATCTGGTGGATTACCAGGCTAGCCCTGGGCACCCCACTTTCTAAGTACTGGCCCCCTTGCCTGGCCGTGGCAAGGCCTCCCCAGGTATCTTCATCTATACCTGCCTGGTACTCTTCCAGGGGTGTCCAACTTTTTTTTCTCTGTCACACACTGGAAGAAGAGTTGTCTTGGGCCACATACTAAATGTATAAACACTAACAAAAGCTGATTAGCGAAAAAAAAAAGTCCATGTATCATTTTCATGATAACTGACACCACCGACACCCTCACAGCAGCAGTCCTTGGCCTCTCCCAGGCCTACTGAACCAGAAGATGCAGCATAACAAAATGCCCAGGGAACTCACACGCACAGTATAGTTTGAAAAGTACTGGCTCCCACACCAGGTTCCTCACTGAAAGGTATCAGAATCCCCCATGGAGCCTCTACCTTCCTCCTCCCCTCAATTGTGGTCTACAACAGAAAGGGGAGGTCACGTCTAGGTTGACAATGGTCCCCCAGGTGATTCTACGTACGTCTACTCCTGTCCTAAATCTCCTCTTCAGAAAGAGGACCATAAAGCTTCATCTGAACAAAAGGGCCAGGGGGCACTTGCACACCTCGGGCCTAATGATGCCCTTCAGGCCTGCACCAAAAAAGCAGCTGCAAGGGGCTCCACAGTCATACTGGGCAGATCACCCTTCCTCATTGTTCTTGGGGATGGAACCACTTAAAATGAAATACCCAAATCCAGATATTCAACCAGTCCCTTTCCAAGAAAGAAGGAATTTTAAGTCCTTGTCCCAGATCTAATGACACGTGATTATGCCCATGTCCCCCACTAGGCAGAGAGTGTGCCTGCTTCATCTGCCTCTGTAGACCCAGCCCTGGCCTGATACTTAGCATATAGTGGGAATTTCTTAAATATTTGCTGAATGAAAATATACTCTTAATATCTAGCTGACAGGTGCCTTTATCCTCATTGCACCATTTAACTGTAACAATCACTCTGTGGCGGGTTGTATTTTGCCAGGTGGCTACAGAAACCTCTCCTGCCCCTCATGCTCTTCAAGAATGTTACCTAGTCACTGACAGCACAAACCCAATCCCCCTCCCTGGGCTTTGAAATCTGGTCAGGCTTGTGACCACTTTGACCAAAAGAGTGCAGGAAAGTGACGTTACGTGACTTCTGAGGCCGTGTTATGCAGTTACCACCTCACTTGCCAGAATACCCTGAGACAGCCATGCTGTGAGATAGACAAGTCATACTGAGGTGTACTAGTTGAGATCCCTAGCTTCTGAGTCATCCCAGCCTGGCCTGACCGGTGAGTGACCAAGCCTTCAGATGACTCTAGCCCTCATCTGTCACATTACCCCCACCATCAAGTCCTTCCGGCTGAAGCCTTAGATGCTGTAGAGCTGAGACAAGCCATCCCTACTGTGCCCTGTTCAAATTCTTGACCTGCAAAACCTGTGAGCATAATAAAATGGCTTTTTGAAGGTGCTAAGTTTGGAAATAATTTGTCATGCAAGCAACAGTAACTGGAATATGCTCTAAGAGGAGCCTTTTGTTGTTCCCAGTTTAGGAAGAATTTATCCCAGTCTGGGGAGCTGATACTATAGCTGCCAGCCAGGCTGGATTCAAAGCCTGTCTTGCTGCCCTAGCTCCTGCTCGTACTTTTTTTTTTTTTGTAGTCAGTAAGGATTTTCTGAGATATATGTTCCAGACACTGTGGCTGCACAGATAAAAACTTGAAGATCCCAAAGTGTACACATGAATACAGGCAGTAGACTCAAACATGAAATGAGGCCAAATGAGGCCTGCTACCCTTGTAAATTCTTGGCTGACATTTTCTCCGACAGAATGGCTCTTTGATCTAGTAAGTGTGTTTTGACAGTCGGAGGGGGACAAGGGCACCATGCAGGACAACAGGAAGATGAGTGGGGAGTTCATCCTAGGAGAGAAGTCAGGGAAGGATAAAAAAAAGGAGGGAAGGATAATTTTTTCTGATATTGGATAAAAAGAGGATTAAAGAGGATCAACATTGCAACGGTGATATAAAGACATGAAGATGAGGATACACAGGGTGTTGACAATTTCTCTTGCATAGGAATCAAGGTCATCTGTTGGTTAGGGGCATGTGTGAGAAGTGAATTTGAGAAGTTTGAGGAGAAAATGTCTGGAATAAACTCAGTGCAAAATGAACTATGAAATTTTCTTTTATATTTGTGTGTGTATGTGTATGTGTGCACGCGTATGTGTGCCTGCATGTGCGTTAATTTACAAAAGAAAAAGAAGAATGTGTGACCAGCCTGAGCAAGAGTGAGACCCTATCTCTACCAAAAATAGAAAAAGTAGCCCAGCATTGTGGTAGGCACCTATAGTCCCAGCTACTTGGGAGGCTGAGGCAAGATGGTCACTTGAGCCCAAAAGTTTAAGGTTGTTATGAGCTATGATGATGCCACTACACTCTAACCAGGGTGACAGAGTGAGACTCTGTCTCAAAATAAAAAGAGAGCAGGTGAGAAGTAAATGGAAGCACAGATGGATGGCCCTGATGACTGTGAGGACCACAGCAGGGCCAGAGACAAACACAGCTTGAGCTTGGGTGCCCCAGGGCTGAGTCCAGGTAGGAGATCGAGGATTCTGAGCTAAGTTCGGTGGCCTCTGGCAACCCATCTAGGGGAAGTAGGGAAGTTCAGTGCCTGAAAAATGACCAGACAGCAGGACACAGACTAGAATGGGATGGTCAGGGACGGGGATAGATGCTGGCAGACGCCCAACCAACTTCATAGGGCCAGGCTCCAGAGGCTGGAAGCACATCCCATGTGGATGTGTGCAGGGAGATCCATAGGCCCAGACAAAATGGTGTACAGCACAGAAACCTAAAAGGAAGGAAGAGACGATGCAGTGGTCAAGGATAGGTAGAGGGGTCTCCTCCTCTCTCCTCCTGCAACAACGTCTCTCATCTACATAACATTCTTCTCCAGAAGTCCCTTCTCAAAAGAGTCTCCAGAACATTGTCCCCATGGAACAGGAGACTGCCTGCCCATACCAGTCTCCTGGCATTGGTAGCTTTTGAACGATCTTGAGGTTAACCCCCTCTTGGAAATGACAGCTATTTCTTCAAATGTGCCTAGAACTAGCACTACATGAAATAAATAAGCTGGATTTAGAAGTCCATGAGAGCAATGTGCTTCGGTGTATGCTAGCGTCCACTTGGCTTCAACCACATAATAGCTCTGGAATGAATATTGACTGCATAAATGAATGTTGCCATAGAAAGATATCATGGGCTTAGGGGAAGTTTCCACTCTTGATCCTGGAACTCAGAGGCTGCTGCAATCTGTTATAGTTTGATATTGACAACCTCACCCTGCTTCCAGCCCCAGCTGGTCCCCATCACCCCATGCACTCTTCCCTTAAGGAAACATTGTTTCCTCCATCTAGGAAATCTGGTTCCCAGCTCCTTACACCACAAAATCCCCTCCACCCTCACGATCTGAGGTCAACTTCAAACTCCTTCTCAGGCCACCCATCAATCCATTCTCAGACTTACTAACTACTACATTGACTAAATCACTTCTATTTTTCATACACTTTCTTGTAACATCTTTTGAATTACTGTCTTAGAACAGGACTTAGTGAACTTTCCCTTAAAGGGCCAGACAGTCAATATTTTAGGCTTGGGGGCCATTCTGCTGCAACTACCCAACTCTGCCTTAACAGTGCTAAAGCAGCTGCCAACAATAAGCACAAACAAATGAACATGGCTGTGTTACAATA
This sequence comes from Perodicticus potto, assembly GCA_963574655.1. Classification (NCBI taxonomy): domain Eukaryota; kingdom Metazoa; phylum Chordata; class Mammalia; order Primates; family Lorisidae; genus Perodicticus; species Perodicticus potto. The sequence goes on along the minus strand of CAUYRH010015791.1, from coordinate 4,956 downwards.
ATACTTCATTTACAAAAATAATCAGTAGGCCAGATATGGTCTGTAGTTTACTGATTCCTGTCTTAGACGGTTATTTTAACTCTTCCTTTGTCTCTTACATCCTATGTCTTGTCACCTCCAAACAGATTTAAGGTACTTAAAAGACGGGATCAGATATTCTTTACTCTTAGCCTCTACCTGGCACAGTGCTACACATGCAAGGAATACATACATTTTTTTGAATAAGCATGTGAGCATATGTTGAATGTTGTGCCACATATTGCACCTGACCTCCTTTTTGGTCATTTAATTACGCACACTGATGATGCAAACGTTAATTTTAGCAACGAGCATGAATTTCATTAAACTATGTGCCATAAAGTATTTCTTAAAACTTTCCTGGTATGCTCTTTTGCCAGATTTTTTTCTTCTAATTGTTTCCACAGATGACCTAACACATTCATTTCACCAGCTACTTAACAGACTAACACATTCCACAAGCTATTTAACATCAGTAGAAGAACTTAGGCTTTTCTGCAGATAAGTGCCCACTTGGGCATTCAGCAACTACTCTGTCACATGATGGGAGCATGGAGGTGGGAAGAGAGAGAGAGGGAGAGAGAGAGAAACAAAGAGAGAGAGAAAAAGAGAGAGAAAGAGGTTTGCACAGGTAAGAAGAAGGCCTTCAGGAGTAAAAAAGGGGGAGAAAATCTATCATCACAGTTCTGCACAGAAACAGACATGAAACAATTACCTGTAACCAAAATAAAATTAACTTAAGAGTGGGTTAGTGACAGTTGCTGTCATATGCTTCTAGCTTGCTTCTAAATCAATAACTGCAACAGAGAGAAGAAAGTAGATATCTTCTAAAGAATTTCAAAAATGCAATAAACTACACACACACACCCAAAATTCCTACTTTGGAATATGTTAAAGTCATCTCACATAAGGAACTTAAAAAGTAGCTCTTAGGTTCTTTCGGAATGAAACGATAAATGGGTCCCACAAAGCCCAAGACTTCACTTCTTGTCAGTAGTGACCTTTAGATCCCCACTTCCTTTTCTCACCTCAAAAGAAGGCAAGAGTAGCCCTGTGCAGGTAGCACAGGCAATGGTGGTCAGTTTCACCCAACTCAACCTCATACACACTTGTAGATTCAAACAGTTGTAAAGATCTGTTATGGAAAAGAGCATTGTTCATCCTCCCCTACTTCCTTCCCCCAAGGCAACTACCTGCACCTCTTTCCCTTGATTATTTGGTATTTGCTTCCATATCTCTAAATAAGATGCCAGCATTGCTCCACCTTAATGGTTTACTCTTGGGCATTGTTTCCTGCTTTCTCTGCATGGAAGATGAACTCTCTGGTCTCTCCCCCACCCCCTTGTGCACTCCCCACTCCCCCCCTCCATATGAATGCATCATTATTTTGGTGGAATAAACTATTGCTATGGGATGAATTATTTCTTCCCCAAATTCGTATGTCCTAACCCCCAATATCTCAGATGTGACCTTATTTGGAAATAAGGTCATTATAGATGTGATTCATTAAGATGAGGTCTTTAGCGTAGGCCCTAATCCATTATGACTGGTGTCCTTATAGAAAGGATAAATTTGGACACAGAGACATACAGAAGAGGCAAGACAATGTGAAGAGCCAAGGGGAAGGGCCTGATAGCAATCCTCTCACAGCCCTCAGGAGGAACCAAGCCTTCTAACGCCTTAACTTCAAACTTCTAGCCTCTGATCTATGGCACTTTGTTCTGATAGCCCTAGAAAACTAACACAAGTGTTTACATCATTTTGACTACATGAACATTACTGAAGCCCTAGTCACACAGTACACTAAGACTGTTTCTTCCTTGTGGCAAGTTTCTTTTCCCCTGGGACTAATATTTGTCTTTATCCCTTTGCTTAGTTAACAGTGCGTTGAAAAATGGCTTCAACTCCAAACCCATCCTTCCTTATCTAAGGGGAGGTCCATGTGCATCAGATGGTCTGTTCATGTCATCCTGTCTTGGAGCCTTCCAACCTGAGGACTGTAGGGGATGCAGTGAAAGTTGGGGTGCCCTAGTCAATTGGCAAGGAGGATTTTAGTCTTGGTTCCACCAAAATAAAGCAAACAATGCAAGCTCAAGAGACTGCATTATCTGCAAGCATGGAGAATGACTGGAGGATTGAGAGCAGAAGGAAAGTATGACCATAAATGTGTCTTCTCTGCAGACACCTGCAGCAGAAGGAACCACAGGCAGAGGCTATGGGTGGCAGCGACACTAATTAGACAGTAAACTAAGCAGAGTGTTGGGAACCTGAGGTAAGGCAGGAAACAGGCAGAGAGTTTGACCAAGACTGCATACCTGAGTTTTTTTTTTTATGTCTGCATAAATAGATGGAATTCTAGGAAATGTGAGTGCAAATAAAAATGGCTCTACTTAAAAACAAAATGACACCTTCCCTCCATACTAATACCAACCTTTTCAACAATGGCAACTTTCATTTTTTAAAAAATGGAGGGAGTTGTTTTCTAGATAATCTGAAACAAAGGTCAGAAAAATAAATCAGAAAACCAAAGACCTAAAAGAAAATCATATAGTCCAGGCTTTGCTTCAAAAAAATCTCTAAAGATACAGACTTTACTCTACCTCTACAGTTTATCTCAGTTAAGAACAAAAGTCCTCAATGATTTGTTATATATTCCATCATCACATTCCACATAGACCTGTGGCAGCTCTCAAGAATTCATGCAGCAAAATAAAAATATATGAATAATTAGGATGAGAGAAAATACAGCTAGAAATTCAAGAGCCAGGGCAAGTCAAGGCATCAGCATGTACAGTATACAACCACCATACAGCGACCTATGGCTTGGTCAAGCCAACTTGGTTTGCATTTCCTGACAGCCAGAACAAAAAGGGAAAAGTGATCGTACATGGTCATGGTTTACATTTTCCAACTGGAAAAGGACAAAACCTCAGTACAGACACTTGGCACCTGTGGCTCAATGGGCTAAGGCGCCAGCCACGTACACCTGAGCTGGAGGGTTCGAATCCAGCCCGGGCCCGCCAAACAACAATGACGGCTGCAACCAAAAAATGGCCAGGCATTGTGGTGGGCGCCTATAGTCCCAGCTACTTGGGAGGCAGAGACAAGAGACTCACTTGAGCCCAGGAATTGGAGGTTGCTGCGAGCTGTGATGCCACTGCACTCTATCCAGGGTGACAACTTGAGGCTCTGTCCCCCCCCCAAAAAAAAACTCAGTACAGAAATAAAAATAACTAGCAGAGGGGCGGCACCTGTAGCTCAGCAAGTAGGGCACCGGCCCCATATACCAAAGGCGGCAGGTTCAAACCTGGCCTCGGCCGAACTGCAAAAACAGAAAAATAGCCAGGCGTTGTGGTGGGCGCCTGCAGTCCCAGCTACTGGGGAGGCTGAGGCAAGAGAATCGCCTAAGCCCAGGAGTTGGAGGTTGCTGTGAGTTGTGTGATGCCATGGCACTCTACCCAGGGCAATAAAGTGAGACTCTGTCTCTACAAAAAAAATAAATAATAAAAATAACTGGCAGAAAAGGACTTTGCACATCAGGCTTTACGTAGCACAGTGTTTTCAAGCCAAGGGTGACATAGGTCACAAGAAGCTTTTTTTTTTTTTTTAATTGAACAGAATTGAATGGAAATATCAGTTTGTATCAAATATTTGCTGTGAAGTTAACATTTCAATCATAAGTAAAGATGGGTATGTGCACCAAGTTGCAATGTAAAATATACTTCTTACTGGGAGATACAGTCACAGAAATTTAAGGAAAAAACCCACCAGAAACAGATAGTAAGTGGACTTAATTTACAACCTGATCCAAGCCTATTCCTTCCTGTCTGGCTCTGGGGACTACGGGGTGAACTGTCCTTGCTGCAGTGGATCATGGTCCTGACCTGTCCTTCCACTGGCTCCTAAGCTTTTGACTCTGTCTGAGGGGTTTGCTTCACACCTTCTGGGAACTTCCCCCAGCAGCAGCACCTTTGGGTAAATACAAGAGGTTGGGCTCCCTCTCTCATCCTGGCCCCTCAACCATCTGGCACCCATCTCCAAATCAACCTGCCATCTCCTACCCACTCCACCCCAATCTCCTTCTCTTCTGTGAAAGTCTTAGTCAGGAATGGGAAAAATGAAATAGTACTTTCCCCTGCCTACTCTAAACTATATCTTCTCCAGTTTCTCCAAGTTCCTTTGGAAAATGTGAACCATTAGTTATACATTCATGTTCATAGCAGCTTAATTTCACAATAGCCAAAATGTACAAATAACCCAAGTACCAAAAGATATATGGCTAAACAAAATGTGGTCTAGCCATACAATGGGATATTATTCAGCCTTAAAAAGGAATGTGCCAGGAACGGGCGTGGTGGCTCACACCTATAACTCTAGCACACTGGGAGGCAGAGGCAAGAGGATCCCTTGAGCTCAGGAGTTTGAGACCAGTCTGAGCAACAGTGAGATCCCATCTCTACTAAAAATAGAAAAATTAGCCAAGTGGCATAGTGAGCACCTGTAGTCTCAGCTACTTGTGAGGCTGAGGTAGAAGGATCACTTGAACCAGGAGTTTGAGGTTGTCATGAGCTAAGCTGACCCAAAGCACTCTAGCCTGGGCAACAGAGTGAGACTCTGTCTCAAGAAATTTTAAAAAAAAGGGTGGCGCCTGTGGCTCAAGGAGTAGGGTGCCAGCCCCACATACCAGAGGTCGTGGGTTTAAATCCGGCCCCAGTCAAAAACTGCAAAAAAAAAAAAAAAAAAGGAATGGCCCAGGCACAGTGGTGCATGTCTCTAATCCTAGCTACTCAGGAAGCTTGGGTAGGAGGATCACGTGAGCCCAGGAATTCAAGGCTGTAGTATATTATGATTGCACAGGAATAAAATTATTACACTCCAGCCTGGGCAACACACCAAGACCCCATGAGAAGAGAGGAGAGGGAAGAGGGGAGGGAGGAG
>CAUYRH010015790.1:0-12386 GCA_963574655.1 Perodicticus potto | reverse complement strand
CCCCCCCCGGCAACTGAAGCAATACCAAAAATACATTACTGGGATCTGATCAAACTAAAAAGCTTTTGCACAGCCAAGAGCACAGTAAGTAAAGCAAAGCAAACAGACAACCTTCAGAATGGGAGAATATTTTTGCAGGTTATGCTTCCGACAAAGGTCTGATAACTAGAATCTACAGAGAACTCAAACTAATCAATAAGAAAATAATAAATAACCCCATTTCTATGTGGGCAAGACTTGAACAGAAACTTCTCTGATGAAGACAGATGCATGGCCTACAAACACATGAAAAAATGCTCATCATAGTTAACCATCAGAGAAATGCAAATCAAAACCACTTTGAGATATCATCTAACTCCAGTAAGATTAGCCCACATCACAAAATCCCAAAACTACGGATGTAGGTGTGGACGCAGAGAGAAGGGAACGCTTCATACTGCTGGTGGGAATGCAAGGTAATATGACCTTTTTGGAAAGAAGTTTGGAGAATACTCAAGGAACTAAAAGTAGACCTACCATTCAATCCTGCGATTCTTCTACTAGGTATATATCTATATGATCAAAAATTATTTTACAACAAAGACATTTGCACCAGAATATTTATTGCAGCCCAATTCATAATAGCCAAGACCTGGAAACAGCTCAAGTGCCCATCGACCCATGAATGGATTGACAAATTATCTTACATATACACCATGGAATACTATGCAGCCATAAAATAAGCAGAAAAAAAATATCTTTTGTGTTTACCTGGATGGAGCTGGAACATATTCTTCTTAGTAAAGTATCTCAAGAATGGGAAAAAAAGTATCCAATGTACTCAATACTACTATGAAATCAATATATAACCACCTACACACTCATAAGAATGGCAAAACGTAACTATAGTCCAGAAAGTAGAAGGGAAAAGGAGAGAGAGGGGAGGGAAGGGGGAATATTGGAGGAGGGAGGGTATTCAGGGGGACCTCACCTAATGTGCTTGATGCAATAGTACATTTCAAAACAATTAAGAAATGAGTATAATTGTGAGGGATGTGTTACTAGTTCAATGTAAACATTTCACATTGTATATTGAAACAGTACCCTGAAGCCCATAAATGAATCAATGTACAAAGTTATGATTTAATAAAAAATAATAAAAATAATAAAAATAATAAAATAAAATTTGAGTGGTAATGCTAACAAAAAGGAGGAAACTGATTAGAATGACACACGTTGCTGACAAATTGATAAGACTCAGTGACTGGCTGAACATAAAAGATAAGAGCAAGAGAATTAATTATCAAGGAGCATGCCCCAAGCTGGCTCAGTGGGTTGGGTGTCATGGATTGAAGTCAATACTAAAGGGAGAAAGAAGTTGCCTGTGGGCAGGATGAAGGTGGTGGAAGATTGAAGGTTAATTTTGAACAGGAGAGTTAAATGCAAGTTAAATTTGACTTAGGTAGTAGCTTTGAGGCAGTTTTAGAAGCAATAGCTGTGGCAGACTTACCAAAGAGTGCACATAGCATGGGGAAAAAACAACCAGATAATACTTTGGGAACATTAATATTTAAAAGATTTGTAATCAAAGTAAAACTGAGTTAAGAATCTGAAATTTTGGAGTAGACAAGTCAGAGCTACAGGTCAGAGCAAAATGGAAGGATGAAGCCAGGAAGGCAGAGATGGAGAAGAAGTGGAGAGATAGTCTGAGCCGATGGAGAAGGGAGCCCTGGACCCAAAGCGGCCTGTTGGTGAAGAGTCCTCCCCACGGCTGAGGAACGAGTTGGTGAAAAGGACATCCGTGTGTTGTGTGCAGAGTCGGCCCATCCTGACAACAGGAGACAGAATTCAAGAGCCGTCCCGCATGGGGCAGCCCACGTGAGCACTGCCTGCCCAGAGTCCTCTGACCCAGACTCACGGAACCCGCCCAACAGACTCCAGCCACTGGAATCTGCTCACATCTGCGACCGGTGACACGAACTTCTCCGTGAGACGACAACCTCAGTCTCTTGATCTTGGGAGGAAACCACATTTTTCATTTAAGCCCTTGAAGAATTTTTGATGTACTAAACACAGCACTAAGGTTACATGTTTGAAGGGTTTCTTGGCTTTATTCATTTAAAAAGAACCCAACAACAAATGTATTTACACACGCACACACACATGTACACACACTTATGGAAAAATACTACAGATTTTTTAAAAATTAAAGGAAAAACAATTTGTTTTTAGAAACTAGAATTTGCACACTGAAAACAGTTAGTGCGCTGCCAGTTCTGCCCTCCCAAATCTCTAAGTGGCTTCCCTTCCCTTTCCCACTGTTTGACTCTGACTGGGGCTCCCGTTCTCCCGGTGCCTGGACCACCACACTGATCTCCTAAGGTGTCTACCTGTCTCCAGTCTATTTTCCCTTCAAACTGCCAATACATATTACCCAGATGGTTCTTTCTAAAATATTCTGAGACATTCATCTGAACAGGTTTCTCCCCAGTTAGAATCTCCCAAGGGCTCCTCACTCCCTTCCTTGTGAATAAATATCCACGCACCACTGCAAGGAAATAATTCTCAACAGCCTGGCTCTTTGCAAATGTCTCGTCTCATCTAACACTCCTCTTGCCTTTATAATTATTGCCTTAAAACACCACCACATGCCTTGTTTTTTTCTATTCCCCCCAAATTTCACATTTCCGAGCTTTTTTGTATGTGCTATTTCGTCTGCTTGAACTGTTGTGCTTACCTTAATTACCTGACAATGTCCTACTCAACCTATTGATCTTCCATACTCATCTCAGATGCCTCTCAATGAAGTCCCCCTTCAGGTCTAGCCCTTCCTCCCACCCTTGCCAGCCACGCTTTCTCACCCCACTCTCTCTATTAGCTTGGTTTCTTACACATTACTCTATTTTGTCATATATGGTATAAATCATAGTAGACTCTTGAAATTCTGCTGAAGAGCTAGGGAAGACATCTCTTTGGAAATCGAAGCAAATCTTTGACAATTTCTGAATTCATGATGCCACAGCATCAAATAACTTTTCCCCACAACGTTTAAGAATGAGACAGAACACATGCCATGTGGAACGTGCAGATGGTGAAGAGAGATCCAGGCTCACTGACGAGCTCCCTACACAAGCTTCGCAGCACGGGCGATTTATATGCCTGCCTGCGCAAAAATATATTCACTATATATAACTCTCTGAGCTCACTTCTGAATACATGAAGCTGAGAATGCAAATTTTATAATTAACAAGGATCAATATTATGGTATGTACTTGTTTGTGCATTTGTGCCCCCAGCTAAACCTACATTCCTTGAGAAGAGAGACTATGTTCATCTTTGTGTGGGAATAGAAGATAGTCAATAAATACTGAATGGATATTACCAAGATACTAGACATTCAGTTGCAATGTTTAAACAGTAATAAAATGCTCATTTCTTTCTTCTTACTTTTGAGAAGAATGACAATGTGACAGTGTCTTCCTATTTATAAAAAGTATGATTGTTAGAGGAAAAGATTTGTTTTATTTGGTATTGATGTATTTCAATTACTTATTCATTCATTAAATATCCATTAAATTCTTAGTAAGTACTGCACATTGTTCATTTCAGGTGTCGAGGACACAGGAATAAATAAGATGAGGTTTCTACTTTCATGATGCTTAGAATGATGGAGACACATAACAAGCAAATAAATACAATTTCCATAACAAACAAATTCATATTCAAAACAATAAAGCTGTTCTTTTTAAAACCTGTGAAGGAGTTAGAGCAAGGGAGATATGGGGGCTGAAGCTGGAAGGGGAAATCGGTGGGGACTGCTCTCTATCACAGCCACCATACAATACAGACTCCGAGCTTCGCAACTTCAGATTCTGAAGATTTTCCAAATCTTTGCAGTGTTCCTAATTACCTGTTTGCACAAAAAGCATTGCCAATTGGATGACTAAGATCTATCTATTTTTCATTTCTGTGGGCTGGTTGTGTGACTCTGCAAATGAGCAACTTTGCAGGAAACTGAGAGGAATATTTAAAATATCTTACTTTTGTCATAGGGACCATGTCGTAACTGAGAAAATAGAAAGAAAATGATAAGAATATATGCCAGTTAGTGGGAATTGCTCTTTACAAGTTTAGTAAAATTTAATTATAGACCATTTCTGCAATGACACAGGCAGCCTATTGTTGTAAAAGCAGCAGGGACAAAGAAATGACTCCTTCGATGACAAAACAGTTCTTTTTGTGCATTTGGAAGATGTCATACCTGTCAGAGAGGTCCTAAGTAATCTTCCAGGCTAGGAAGAGCGAAAATGTCCTTCTCACAACTACTCACGTGTTTGGAATCATTTCCCCTCTACACGTCCTTCCAGAGCCAGCTCAGGGATCACACATTTTATGAGGCCGATTTTTGACCCCTTCTGTCGAGATAATTAGTCCTTCCTTCCTCTGTTCCCCCGTACCCTTCATACACCCCAACCAGTTCATTCATCACACTGTTTAACTATTTTTCAAAAGCCAGTCTCTTTCTCTAGATTGGAATCTTTTTATGTCTATGTATATCTTTAATCTCCAGAAGTTATTTGGAATGGATAGATTAAATGTATAATTATAGTCTATCTTTCATTGATATAACCAAACACATAATTCTTAAATGAGAAGAAAAGAAAAAGGCACTTCTTAAATGGCAAAATGGCTTTCTTTCATTAATCTGGTATATTTCTATTTTCACATTCTTTAATTTTATATATATAAAGTTAGCTTCCTAAGACATTTATCCACATTTGTTGAATCTGTACACTATGACAAAATGGAATAACTAATGAATGTTTAACCTACTAGAAGATATTTAAATATCAAATATCGTAGTTATCTTTACATACCGCCCACAGTTTATTTAGGGGGTGGTGGTAATGGTGACAAAAATGAAGCATTTACCTGAAAGAAAAAATAAGTTATCCCTAACAGTGAAATGTTTACTAGGATTAGTCTTAGTGGAAAATCATTGAGAACAGGAAATCCCTCCTGCTCTGTCTTTAGGATGCAAAATTTTAACCACCACAGAAATTAAGAAATAAAAAATAATTGACACATTTGTGAACTTCTGTATACAGGCAAATGAATGCAGACATCATTTATTGGTCAAAGCTAAGTGATAAGGAAGCCAAATTAGAATAAATTAAAAAAAAACAAGTCTAGAAAAAAAATACAGACTAGATTTTATAAAAACAATCACCTTACTTTGTCTTATTCATCTGTTACAAAATACGTGTAGAAATTTAGTCCCCACTCTCTCCCCACTTGAAATCTCTCCCTCTACCAGGAGCTTTGGTGTTTTCTGTATTCTTCTGTAAATCAACTCTGTCTTACCACGGAGGGGTGGGGTTGGGGGGAATAATGTAATGAAGAATAATAAAATACATGTATTTAAACAGGAAAAAAAAAAAGAAAAGAAATACTTTAACATCCTGCCTCCAAGGCCATGGTCTTCCCTCAGTGCCTGTGTGGCCCTTCAGCGCCTCCTGGAGCTGTGCGCCCAGGACACCCTCGGCCCACATGATGCACAGTGCATCCCTCTCTCTCTCCAAGAACTTCTCTGCTTTGAAATCTTAACTCTGGGGATTGTGACCTTATCTGCCCAGGGCTTCCTGGTCCCCACATCGCCTTGGGGCCGTCACTCATCATAGGCCTATCACTTTCAAAAGCTTCCCTGCTCACACAGTGAGTCACACAGTCCTACTAACATAAGCCTGCATTCCCCAAACTGGAGGTGGGCACCAAGGTCTGTGGAGGCTGCCAGCCCCTCACACCAGGGCAGACAGACCAGGAGGAATGTGAGTGACTTACATCCACCCCTCCCTGATTTCCACCCAATGGCATTTAGAACACAGATGAACAATCAAGAGAAGGGAGTGCTCCAGGACGAGTCCAGGTCCCAGCCCAGACAGACTGAGGGATTGAGGAAGAGAGAGTGGGTAGGAGCAGCTACAGGGCAGGGGACAGCCTGCCAAAGTCTGGTGTCAGGCCCCACGTCACTTCCTGCCATGTCTACAGCAGATAGGAAGTATATGTGCCTGCTTCAAACTGAATAAAACAGGCAATCCCAGAAAAGATAGCTGACACAGAGCTCAAAATTGGTGAGCCAATTTCTGTAATTTTTTTTTCTTTTTTGAGACAGAATCTCAAGCCGTTGCCCTGGGTAGTGTGCCGTGGCACCACAGCTCACAGCAACCTCAAACTCTTGGGCTTCAGTGATTCTCTTGCCTCAGCCTCCCAAGTAGCTGGGATTACAGGCACCTGCCACAACACTCAGCTATTTTTTTGTTGTAGTTGTTTGTCGTTGTTCTTTTAGCTGGCCTGGGCTGGGTTTGAATCTGCCAGCCTCCGAGTATGTGGCTGGCACCCTACCCACTGAGCTACAGGCGCCACCAATTTCTATAATTATCAGAAGAAAGGCATTTCTTTAAAAAAATATATAGGTATGAGATGTGGTGGAGATGCTCCCCCCACCCCCATGCCACTTCCCTCCCTGAGGGTTGATTTAGGGTGCTGTGGAGGGCCTTTCAAAAAGAAGCCTAGATAACCACTAAACATATGGGAAGTTAATCAATAAGTCTCATCAATAAACAGGGAAATGAAATGAAAACCAACACTACAGAGAAAAACCACCCCACACCTACCAGAATGGTGAAAATTTATGACAGAAACTCCCAAGACGATTAATGCCACGTGGTGGGTTCAGCGCGAGAGGGCAGAGGGCACCCACCAAAAACCCTGAGGCATCACCCTTCCCGCTGAGACATGTGTGCCTCAAGGCCAGCCCAACCATCCAGCAAAGCCTGTGCTTCTTTATCAAGTACAAGTATCAGCATAGCCAGACCAGTTGTATCTGCGACTGCCCCAACTTGAAAATGACCTCAACATCCATCTGCAGCAGAGGAAACACGTAATGTGGTGGACAGTGGGATGCCGTGCACAGCTACAAAAATGACCTGCAGCTCCAGGAGCCTCACAGATGATCCTGAACAAAAGAAACAGACACAAAAATGCATCCTCTGACTGCATCTATATGAAGCCAAAAAAAAAAAAACAACCCACAGGTGGAGCACAGAGGAATTTTAGGGCAGTGCAACTATTCTGCACCCCTTACGGTGGTTCCATGTCATTATAAACTTGCAGAATTGTGCAAGATCCAAAACCAAGAGTGAACCTAATGTACACTATGGACTCTGGTGACACAAACAGGTTACTGTAGGTTCACTACAAATGCACTGCCCTCAAGGGGGTCTTGATAACATGGGAGGCCATGCACCGGCAGTATGACGTATGTGGGGAATCTCTGTACCTTCTGCTCAGTGTTGCTTGTGAACTTAAAACTGCTCTAAAAAATAAAGTCTCTTAAAAAGTTAAAAACAAATAGGTAGGTCTGAGTAGATACTTACTACTATATACAGGATATTACACAATATTTTGTTGAGCCTGTTGTTTTTGGAAGTATTGTGGTAAGCTTTCTTAAAAATTACTAGGACAGATACTTCTGAAATACAGCTACTCTTTCTTTAAAGTTTTGTCCTATCTGTTAATATTTTTCATGGTGAAAGTTTGGTATGGCATTCTCTGTACCTTCCTAGTACCACCCCAAAGGCCAAGAAGCACAGCTGAGAACAGTCAGCCTGGATGAAATGACCAGGAACGGAGAATGGAGTATATAAACCCCAGCCTCACAGAAACTCTTTTGATACTGCTTTTCTGGCTAAAATTGGTGTTTACCTGGTCTTTGAATGTTAATGCCTGACTATGTCATTATCCAAATCAGTTTCCCCTTGCCCCATCACCAATATGTTTTCTTGCAAATGCTGGTGTGCTACCATATAAAGGAAAAATACTGGAGATAGTCTATATTTTATATACAGGTTTACGTATTGTTGGGGATGTTTTTATTGTGCTGTTTGGATAAAATAAAGAATTCTCTGTTGAGGCTACATTCTTAACCCAAGTAAGATTGTTTACAAAATCCCGTATGACAGTGATATGTTTGTTGAACTTGTTCCAAAATATTTTTAGACATTGCTAAGTTTATTAAAAGCAGTTACTATAGTTTTTACACAATGTAAGCAATAATGTAAAAGATTAGAAGAGGCTATGAAATGTTCATTTACAATTCATAAATCTTTGGGGAAATAAAATTGCTAAGACTAATGAAAAACAAAAAACTTTAAATTATCACCTTTTCTGCTGCTAAAAATATGAAACTTTGTGGTTTATACCTTCAGACTTGGGTATACTTTTTCATCTGGTGCCATTAAAGCATCTCTGACTCTGATCTTAAATATTCACGAGTCCATGGATAATGAACTTGTGAGAAACTTCTTTTTTAATGGAAATATGCAAAGTATAATTATGAAAATTTGATTGGATTAGAAAAGAGAAAAAGAATACGGTTCTTTAGTAAAACATAAAGTCTGAATTTTGTTCAGGTGCTAGATCCTTTTTTTTATTATTAAATCATAGCTGTGTACATTAATGCAATCATGGGGTATCTTTTTTTTTTTTTATTAAATCATAGCTGTATACATCAGGTGCTAGATCTTAATATATTTTTTTAAATTAAAGTGATTGTTTCCTTTAAAAAAAAACAAAGAGGCATACCTATATATAAGCCCAGGCTGCAAGATACAGACTCAAGTGACAAACCTATCATGCACCAGAGTCCGGCTAGAGGAGCCAGCGGGAGGGGCACAGGGAGGCTGGGGCTGCAGCTTTACCAAGTCTGCTCTGTGGCCTTCACAGCACGCCAGCATGGTCTGTGCACCTCTTGTGGAATGCTGCTCAGCCACACAGACGGCAGTCACGAGGTGCCAGAGAGTGAGAGCCCCCCAGGAAGACCTTGGCGACCCAGTTACCTCACAAGAGGGGCAGACAGGAAAGGGGTGCGTGTCCAAAGATGACAGATGGCAAAGCATAGCAGCACAGCACCCACAAGTTTCTTCCAGAAGAATAAAAACACAAAGAGATGAGTTGACTATTTTTATGACACAGAGCAGGAATCAGCTATCCTGATACTGTCCATGAGCTTTGATTTTATATTTATTATTTTTTAAAACAATGGCCAAAAATAAATTACCTAGTCAAAATAAAACAAATCCTGATAGCAATAGAAGTATTAGAAGTACAATAAATGCTAGCAATTCCTTGAATATTAGAATTTTCAAAGGGACTGATAAATGTTTAAATATATTAGGATTATTCCTCAAATTGCTATGAGTGAGTAGTTTAATCTCCTAGGAATTAAAACAGATTCTTGTGAGTAGTAATTGTTCAGTTCAACTCCTGAAGGAAAAAGCAAACAAAAACAAACAGTACACGAATCCTCAGCAGCCCTGCCTCCTCTGTCCCCACAGACACGCTTCAGCCTTGTCCCTCTGCCCTGGGATTCTGCTGATGGTCTCTCTGCAAGACACAACCACTGCTTGGAATTGGCCTAAACCAATTTCCAAATCAGTCAGAAATAGGAAACAATAATAATTTCACAGAATAAACAGATTAACATTTTAAGGTCTGTCTCATGCTATGCATGCTACACTGAAGTTAATTCCACCACTTTCAGAGTCTATTACTAAAAACAGTTTCTTATCAGGGAAGAGAATTATGCAGAGGAAAGAATCTCACATTTTATCCTCAAAATTTAGAAATGAAAAGGTCATTTATTTAAAAATAAATATGAAGCAAACTGACTAATTTGAGCTTCTTTTTTCCCTGTACCAGCTAATAGAGAAAGTTAAAGTTAAAAATGAAAAAGGTCATAACTTTCCTGAGTAAGAGCTCTGGGGTAAAAGCAGATATCCACCCCCTACTCCTTGCAAGAACGTGAGGGGCTACTTCCAGCTTCCCACCACTACCTACTAAGACAGATTAAAAGAGGAAAATGCCTCACAGAATGGCTAAAAGCCTCATATTGATGAACAACCCCATCCATGGAGTTACCTACTTTGGATTCCAAAGGAAAACATCAGGAACAATTAAATCATTTTTGCTTCAAATCAGGGTGGGTTGTCTTCTCTATTAGCTACAACTGAAAGCATATTAAGAAGCATATCAAAACTTTGGCTTTAGTAGTAAACCTAGAAACAGCCAAAAGGTGCATTAACAGGCTAAAAGGCCTGGTGCATCCATTCAATCGCTAGCAAGTGTGTAAGTACCTCCTGCCTATCAGGAGGACGGGTCCAGATAGTCCCCTTCCACATGGAACCTCCAGCCAGAGCTGACTATGCTGCCAAGAGGAGCAAAAGGAAAGGTAGGGACCACAGAGCCATCAAATTCCAGGTCACAGAAAAACAGCATAAAAACAGGAAACTGCGGCTGGGCACCTGTAGCTCAGTGGTTAGGGTGCCGGCCACATGAACTGGAGCTGGTGGATTTGAACCCAGCCCTGGCCTGCTAAATAACAACAAAAAAAATAGCTGGGCATTGTGGTGGGCATCTGTAGTCCCAGCTACTAGGGAGGCAGAGGCAAGAGAATCACTTTAGCCCAAGAGTTTGAGATTGCTATCAGCTATGATGCGACTGCACTCTACACAGTGCAACAGAGTAAGACCCTGTCTCAATAAAAAAATAAAAAACAGAAAACTACTCATGATGTGCTGAATGGAGAGGTTCATGACAAATCAGGGTGCCACAGGACTTGGGTGCACAAGCATGTGGCCATGGAGGCAGCAGTGCAGAAGAGTGATTCACACACAAACCCCAGCATCTGAGCTCCTGGTCTGGCCCCACCTCTGTAGCCAAGAGCTGTGCTACCTTGGGCAGCTCACGCAAAGGTTTGGTCTCAGCTGATTCACCTATAAGAGTAGAATCTTAGCAATACCCTCCTCCCTCCAGGGTTTGCAGGGCGCTGCCCAGACCAGCCAACTTACGGTTGACTTGGCAGGGCTGCCACTGTGTGGCCTTCATAAATACCCTTATAACTAAATTCAATGTTCAATCTGTATTAGATCCCTTCTAGCAAAATGTATTATAAAATCCACAATGAACACAAAGCCACCCTAAGAAAAAAGGTAGTGGAGTAGAAAATCCTAAATTTAGCAACTCCTAGGTTCAGTGACAAGACAGGGTGACTGGAGGGAGGAGGAACAGCCTGTTTCAAAGCAAGCTGCAAGTAAACTTAGAAATTAACAATCATAAACTTGAATGTCCTCTTCCAAGTTGAAAAGGCAATTGCCTTCACCTTTAACACATCATTCTCAGTGAATAGTGTACACCAGCGATAGCGCCATTACTAGTGGAGACAAAGTGACTTCTCCTTGTGTGACAACCTGATGTGTGAGAAATGACATCTTAGTGACACTTATAGACCATATTTATGTTGTATGTGCATATATTGTCTGTTCATGTCTGCTGCCCATTTACCTAGGATTTTGGGGTTTTTTCCCCTCTCAACTTTAAAAATATTTATGATAGCTACAAAGACTTTCTCACAATTGATTTTTTAAAAATCTTTTAGTATTTTATTTTGTTCTTGGTCAAAAATTTGTACTCCAATATGTAGTCGAATTTATCCATTTTTTCTTTTGTTGCACTTAAATTTTGAGTAATACTTTTAAAAAGCCTTTCCCAAGAAATAGCTTATATTCACTTATGTTTTCATCTAATATTGGAATAGGCTTAGTTTTTACACTGAACTCTGATCCATTTGGCATTTATCCTTATATATGGTATAAAGTATAAGTCTAATGTCTTTTACAAAACAGTGTCCAATTGTTTCAACATTCATTTTTAAAAGTTTGCCTTTGACCCATCAATCTGAGATATTATCTTCATGGTACACTAGATCTCTACCTACATTTAGGCGTATTTTGGGATTCCTACCCTACTGGTCTGTGTGGCTGTCCATGCACCACTGTCTCATTTTTCCACACAGAAGCTTTGCGGCATCTTTTACAGCAGGGCCACTCTCCCTTTCTTAGTTCTTTCTCCCCCTAAGTTTTCTAGGTAGTCATGCTATTTCAATTTTAGAATCAATATGCCCAGCCCAAGAAAAAAACTTAAGTCTTATTGCTTTTGCATTTTCATTGACATCACATTAAATTCATAAATTAACTTAGAATTGACATCTTAATGATCCTAAGATGTTCCCATCAAGAACAAGCCAATCCCGAACATTGTGATTAACATATCACACCCCAGAGGATCACCTCTTGCCCAGACAATATCAGCAAGATACATATACTGCTTTGTTTTTTGGTTTTGTTTTATTTTGTGGTTTTTTGTTGCTGTTGTTTGTTTGTTTGTTTTTGTTATTGTTGTTTTGTTTTTAATTTCAACATTTGCTTTAAAGATTTTTCTTTTCTTTTTTTTCTTTTATTTCATTTTTCTAGTTTAAATATAATTTTCCATTGTTGCCTTTTTCAACAATT
>CAUYRH010015789.1:0-26441 GCA_963574655.1 Perodicticus potto | reverse complement strand
AGTGATTAAAAGGCCATGAAGGCTATGTTAAATAGTTCAATGAAAATATTTCAGATTGTATATGAAGTCTGCACATTGTGCCCCATGATTGCACCAATGTACACAATTATGATTTAATAAAAATTAAAAAAAAAAAAAAAGAAATAGAGATCTACTTTCATTCTTCTGCATGTGGCTGTCTAATTTTCCCAGTACCATTTATTGAAAAGGGTGCCTTTTTCCCAGTCTATGTTTTTGTATGCTTTGTCAAAGATTAATTAAAGGTACTTGGCCTTACTTCTAAGTTCTCTATTCTGTTCCATTGATCTATGTGTCTACTTTTATACTAGTATCATCCTGTTTTGGTTATGATAGCCTTGTAATATAATTTGAAGTCTGGTAATGTGATGCCTCCAGATTTCTTCTTTTGGCTTATGATTGCTTTGGATATTTGAATTCTTTTGGCTTATGATTTCTTTGGATATTTGAATTCTTTTTTGGTTCCATATGAATTTTAGGATTATTTTTTCTAATTCTGTGAAAAATGGCATTGATATTTTGATAGGAATTACATTGAATCCGTAGATTGCTTTGGGCAATATGATTATTTTCAGAATGTTAATCTCCCAATTCATAAACATGGGAGGTTTTTCCATTAGTTTGTCATCTACCATTTCTTTCAACAGTGTTTTGCAATTCTCTTTATAGAGATCTCTCACCTCTATGGTTAGTTATACTTCTAGGTGTTTTATTCATTTATTTGCTGCTATTATAAATGGGATTGAGTCCTTGTTTTGATTCTCAGCTCGGTTGTTATTACTGTGTAGCATTGCTACTGGTTTGTGTACATTGACTTTGTTTTTTTTGTTTTGAGACAGAGTCTCACTTTGTCACTCTCGGTAGAGTGCCATGACATCATAACTCACAGCAACCTCAAATTCTTGGGCTTGAGTGATTCTCTTGCCTCAGCCTCCCCAGTAGCTGTGACTACAGGCACCTGCCACAATGTCCAACTATTTTTAGAGACAATGTCTCGCTCTATCTCAGGCTGGTCTCGAACCTGTGAGCTCAGGCAATCCACTTTCCTCGGCCTCCCAGACTGCTAGGATTATAGGCATGAGCCACCATGCAAGGCCTAGTGTACATTGACTTTCTAACCTGAGACTTTACTGACTTCATTTATCAAATATAGGCGTCTTTTAGAGGAATCTTTAGTGTTTTTAAGTATGGGCCAAGTGCAGTTCAAGCCTATAACCCCAGCAATTTTGGAAGCCAGGGTAGGAGGATCACTTGAGGCCAAGAGTTTAAGATATTTCTTTTATTGTTGAGTCTTGTTTGTTTGTTTTGAGACAAGGTCTCATTTTTTTACCCGGGCTAGAATGCAGTGGCATCATCATAGCTCACTGCAAATGCAAACTCTTAGGCTCAATTAATCCTCCTGCTTCAGTCTCCCAGATATTTCACTTTTTACAATACACATTGATGAGCTCTTGAAAAAGAAATTCACTAGAACTTTCATAACTGAGAGACGTAACGGTCTCCTTAAACAGCTCCTTTCAAATTCTAATTCAACAAATAAATTTCCATTTTCCCTCAGGTCTTATCTTTATAATTTTCTTTTTATTTCAGATTAATGTGAGGGTACAAAAAGCCAAATCACAATATTTGAATTTGTTAGGTAGAGTCCATCTTGTAGTTTTGTCCTGCACCCAAAAGGTGTACCATACACCCCTACAATGTGTCCGTTCAGTGGGAGCACCCCAAACCCCCCTCTCTTCAGTCCCTCCCATGTTCCCTTTCCCCCCAGGTTGAATTGAAATGAGTTTTTCTCCTAGATGGGTGTGAATTAGATCATTTACTGGCTTCACATTAGTATCGAGTAAACTGGATATTTGCTTTTCCATTCTTGTGAAACTTTACTGAGAAGAATGTGTTTCAACTCCATCCAGGCTAATACAAAAGATGTGAAATCACCATCTTTTCTTATGACTGAATAATATTCCATGTTACACATATACCACAGTTTATTAATCCATTCCTGAGTTGATGGGCATTTAGGTTGTTTCCACGTGTTGGTGATTGTAAATTGAGCTGTGATAAACTGTCTAATGCAAATGTCCTTATGATAAAATGATTTTTTTTTCTTCTAGGTAGATGCCTAGTAGTGGGATTGCAGGATCAAATGGGAGGTGTGATTTGAGTTTTTGAGTATTCTCCACACCACTTTCCAAAGAGGCTGGCTGTATCTGTATGTAGTCTCACCAACAGTGTAAAAGTGTTCCCCTCTCTCCACATCCAGGCCACCATCTGCAACTGTGGGACTTTGTGATGTGGGCCATTCTCACTGGGGTTAGATGATATCTCAGGGATGATTAGGGACAATTCTCTGATGATTTCTCTGATGATTAGGGACAATGAGCATTTTTTCCCATGTTGGTTAGACATTCATTTGTCTTCCTCAGAGAAGGTTCTGTTTGTGTCTCTTGCCTGGAGACAGATGAGATTGTTTGCTCTTTTCTTGTTGATTAATTTGAGTTCTCAATTGATCCTGGCTATCAAGCCTTTGTCAAATTCATAATATGCAGAGTCTCGTTACGTTGCCCTCGGTAGAGTGCAATTGGCATCACAACTCACAGCAACCTCAAACTCTTGGGCTTAAGAGATTCTCTTGCCTTAGCCTCCCAGTAGCTGGGACTACAGGTGCCTGCCACAATGCCTGGCTATTTTATTGTTGTTGTTGTTGTCGTCGTTGTTTAGCAGGCCCTGGCCAGGTTGGAACCCACCAGTCCCAGCACATGTGGCTGCTGCCCTAACCACTGAGCTATAGGTGTCGAGCCATCCACTTGTTAATTTTTGTTGTTGTCCTAATTGCCACAGATGTCTTCATAAAATCTTTCCCCAGGCCAACATCTTCAAGAGTTTTTCCCACACTTTCTTCTAGAATTTTTATCGTTTCCTGCCTTAGATTTAAATCTTTTATCCACCCTGAATCAATTTTTGTAAGTGGTAAAAGGTACAGGTCAAGTTTTATTCTTTTACATGTGATTATCCAATTCTCCCAGCACCATTTATTGAATAGGGATTCTTTTCCCCACTGTATGCTTTTGTTGGGTTTATCAAAGGTCGGATGGCTATAAGAAATTGATTTCATCTCTTGGCTTTCTTTTCAGTTCCAAATGTCTATGTCTCTATTTTTGTGCCAATAACACGCTGTTTTGATCACTGTGGACTTGTAATATACCCTAAAGTCTGGCAGGGTGATGCCTCCGGCTTTGTTTTTATTTCTAAGAATTGCCGGTTTTGTTCTCGTTCCATACGAAACAAAGAATTATTTTTTACAGATCTTTAAAGTATGATGTTGGTATTTTAATGAGGATTATATTGAATCTATAGATTGCTTTGGAAAGTATAGACATTTTAACAATGTTAATTCTTCCCAGCCAGGATCATGCAATGTTCTTCCATTTGTTAATGTCTTCTTCTATTTCTTTTCTTAGGGTTTCATAATTCTCTTTGTAGAGGTCCTTCACCTCTTTTGTTAGGTATATCCTTAGTATTTAATTTTCTTTGAAGCTACTGTAAAGGGCATTGTGACTCTGATTAGTTTCTCAACTTAGTTATTATTGGCATATACCAAGGCTACTCACTTGTGGACATTGATTTTATACCCTGAGATGTTACCATATTCTTTGATCACTTCCAGGAGTCTTGTGGTTGAGTCGCAGAAGTTCTCTAAGTATAAGATCATATCATCGGCAAAGAGTGAGAGTTTGACTTCCTCTGCCCCCATTTGAATGCCCTTTATTTCCTTCTCTTGCTGATTATATTCTCTAGAACTTTCAGCACTATTCTGAATGGTAGTGGTGATAGAGGACATC
The DNA here is from genome assembly GCA_963574655.1 of Perodicticus potto. NCBI lineage: Eukaryota > Metazoa > Chordata > Mammalia > Primates > Lorisidae > Perodicticus > Perodicticus potto. The sequence continues at coordinate 22,584 of CAUYRH010015789.1, read as the reverse complement.
TTTGGTTCCAGTTCTAAGTGGAAAAGCTTTCAGTTTTACCCATTCAGTATGATATTAGCTGTGGGTTTGTCATAGAAGGCTTCAGTTGGTTTAAGAATTGTGCCACCTGTGCCTATATATTCTTAAGTGTTCTTGTTAGAAAATGATTCTGGGCTGAGCAGAGTGGCTCACGCCTGTAATCTTAGCACTCTGAGAGGCAATGCAGGTGGATCGCTTGAGCTCAGGAATTCAGGACCAGCCTGAGCAAAATGAAAAACTGAGGCAAGAGGATCACTTGAGCCTAAGAGTTTGAGATTTCTGTGAGCTATGATGCCATGGCACTCTACCAAGGGCAACAAAGTGAGACTCTGTCTCAAAAAAAAAAAAAGAAAGAAAGAAAAGGATGCTGAATTTTATCGAATGCTTTTTCTGCAACTATTGAGAGGATCATAAAGTCTTTGTTTTTGCTTTATTGATATGGTGAATTATATTTATATTTATAAATATAATTGTGAATTATATTTATATTTATAAATATAATTATAAATTATATTTATGGACTTGCAAATGTTAAACCAGCCTTACATCCCTGGGGTGAATATAATTTTTTTTTTGAAAGAGAGGTTTACTCTGTTATCTCAGCTAGAGTGCAGTGGTATCATGATATTTCACTGTAGCCTCAGTGTCCTGGGCTCAGTGATCCTTCTTTGTCAGCCTCCTGAGTAGCTAGGACTACAGGCATATGCCACCAAGCCTGGCCAAATGTTTCTATTTTTAGTAGAGATGGGGCTTATTTTGAACTCTTGACCTCCAGCAATCCTCCTGCCTCAGCCTCCCAGAATGCGTGAGCCACAGCACCTGGCATATAATTTCAATCTTGCCTCTATCTCCTAAGGGTTTAGCAGCCAGATTAAGGATTCATACTCTCCTAGGATTCCTTAATCGTAAATTGTCTCATAGGCCAGGCAGCTTCTTATCAGATATGGGACCCACTTGAATCTAAACTTCCATACTCAAAACAAAAATCTTTCCAGCTACACATCACTCTATTAACTGTTGGTCTTATTACTACTGGTTAATTTAAGTACTTTCTCTGGTTTACAATCTGGAGGCCCAAACTCTTCTGCAAGCCATTGTTCCAACAAAATATAGCAAATGCAGAAGCTCATGTCAATTACGGTGGGTACACAAAGTAGAGAGCAGAGGATTATTTTTTGCTGTAATGCCTAATGTTGCAGCTGACATAGCAATTGAAAAGAGTTCATATGGAATCTTGCTTGTCATTAGCAGAACTTTTGAGACCTAAGAGAACTCTATTCAGGACTATGGGAAGTGGAGAATATAACTCTATTCACAGTAGTGCTCCATATTCAATGGCTAGACTAGCTTTCAATTGTGCTTTTCAGAATTAAGTGCGTCCTTGGGAATAAAAAAAGATTCACAGGCTTTGACAAGAATCCTCTCACTGGCTTCTAATGTCTGATCAGAGAGATAAAAATTATGAGGCATACTTTCTCATAAAACATCTAATATTGTCAGACTGATTTTTATGAGATAATTTCAGTGGCTTTAAGATGTAGAACTATCAAATTTTAAATGAAAATACTAGTCTCATTCTTCCCCACACCCACGTCAATGTTGCCTCTGTCATGTTTCTAAATGCTCCAGAAGTCCCACTGTTTGAAACAAAAATCAAAATCTCACTTTCCCATGTTGGAATTCTTACAGAGAGTTTAAAATGTCTCCAAGGGGAGTTGAAGAATGAGAAGTTGTCCAGTGTCGTGACAATGGAAGACATCAGGTTACAATTGCAAGCGTTGAAGTACAGGTCTATTTCAAGGATTTTTATCTGCTACAGACATCTCAAATTGTTCCTGGATTCTTAAAAAATTATGTATAATTTCTCTCTGTTCCATTCTTTTACATTTATCTCCCAAATCTGTTATGGTAAAAACTGCCACCATGGACCTGTGCTTCCTATCTCAAAAGCACACTTTCATTTGTCACACTGAATCACTTGGTTCCTGTTCATGATTTAACACACCACTGAGTTTCATTCTCAGTCATCTGTCCCACTTTGATTATAAACAGGCTGCAAATGCAGTAAAGATATTCTGAAGGATGAAGAATCTAGTCCGCATAATAAAGGAAGAAATGGTATTATCCTCTAAAAACAAAAATCCACCAGAACTTGTATTTTCAGGAAGATTCATTAGTGGTTTGGGGATTAACTGTTACGATTTGGGGTTGGTGGGGAGGAACACACCACACAGTGGATGCCAAAAAAAAAATGTCTTCTGATTCAAACCTCAGGGCACGTCTCTGGTTCTCTGAGAATATGAGCTACAAGAGAACTTTAATGAGCCGGGTTGGAGAGCCGTAATCCTGGTGATAAGATATCCCTCCGCCATCTCCATAGAAATGACACAGACAATATTAGCTGCAGGGGATGAAAGTGACCGCCCTGTAGCAGGGGGATGGCTGGTGATGCTGGAGCTACAGATACAGCAAGAGAACTGCATTAACCTCTCACGAGAAAACTCAATCCACCTGAGACTCTGCCTTGCTGATGGAGAACCTCAGACCACCCGAGATGAGACAATCTCTGGCCTCGACTGGCCCAGCATTCTCAGAACATTCCATAGTACTGAGAAGGTGAGAGACCACCACATCCTAAATAATAATGACCGTCATGATGACAGTAGCTAACACACTGTGCTCACTGTGTGCCAGGCACTGTTCTGAGGAATTCACGCATACGTTAACTCATCCTTACTGATAGCCCTCTTTCTTCTAGATTCCCCCAAACCAGTGGTTCTCAACCTGTGGGTCGTGACCCCTTTGTAACAATGAAAATACATCCTGCACATCAGATAATTACATTACGATTCATAACAGTAGCAAAATTAGTTATGAAGTAGCAACAAAAACAATGTTATGGTCAGGGGTCACCACAACATGAGGAACTGTATGAGAGGGTCATGGCATGAGGAGGCATCAGGAGGGTTGAGAACCACTGCCCCAAATGCATCTGGTAGCCACTGTCAGCTTCTCAAGACTAGGAGGGCAGTGAGGAGGGGGCAGTAGAGAGACTTACCATGGTTCATTACCACGATTCTGTCTTCCTCCAAATCTACCCTTTCTGTTAAATTTTGAAAATTGATAAGAAAACTATTTTTCTTTGATTCTTCTCTCTGTATCCCAAATAAGGAAGTAGATTCCATTTGGGAATGGCATTGCTGAGTTCCAGTGTAGAATAGGGAAGGTGAAAGAGTGGCTCTGGACAGTCAAGGCTTCTAGAACACAGGCTTTAGGGGTCAGTGCTTTTTTCCAGAAGGGCAACAGAGTTTAGATGACGTCTATAAGATGATGAGGGCAAATCATGCTTCTAGGACCATACGTAGAGTTTTCAATAGTAGCTGACCATTTCTGCTTCTATTCCTGCCTTAGAAAAAAACTTTCTTTTTTATTTTGTTAAGCAGGCCCAGGCCAGGTTTGAATCCACCACACCTTATGCACAGGGTGGGTGCTCTAACCACTGAGCAAAAGGCACACAGCCAGAACTTTTATTTTTATTTTTGTTTATTTGTTTATTTTTTGAGACAGAGCCTCAAGCTGTCCCCCTGGGTAGACAAGCTGTCCCCCTGGGTGCTGTGGCATCACAGCTCACAACAGCCTCCAACTCCTGGGCTCAAGCGATTCTCTTGCCTCCACCTCCCAAGTAGCTAGGAATACAGGCGCCCGCCACAACGCTATTTTTTGGTTGTAGCTGTCATTGTGATTTGGCGGGCCTGGGCTGGATTTGAACCCACCAGCTCAGTTGTATGTGGCTAACACCTTAGCTGCTTAAGCCACAGGCACCAAGCCAACTTTTCTTTTTAAAGTGAAGTTTTCCCCATAGGATCCTGGGCAAATTATACAATTGCTATTTGGGCAAATTATACAATTGCTATTTGGTAAAGTGTGACACATAATATACTTTACCAAAAAGGGCAAGTCAAATCTTTGTATTTTATGATTTTGATGCAAGATAGGTAATTATCGCTCTGGTATTTGACAGTCCAAAAGAAGGGTCAAAACCCCTCATTCCACAAAGTAGTAAAAATGAGTCTCCCTTTTACAGTCTGCTAAGCCTTGTCCTGGCCCAGTATCTACCTAACAAGCCATTGGTGGCAGTTACCTCCTTCTGCCTTTAGTAAGCTAAGAGCAGCGTAAAGGCGTTTTGCTATGCCCCTCATGGTCCTGAGCACACACCCCGCTCACTGTGCCAGTTGTCCTATTTTCTTTTAATTGGTCTTTCCTCTGATTTGGTCCTGAGAAAATCTTTCTCAGGAGAGTGACTGTAAAGGCCAGCCCTGCCTGAAGGGGCTCTAAACACGGTGATCATGGATGTTTGCAGTGTGCCTCTCATGGTATGCGTCTTTATCCTGGTCCAGTGCTTAAGTGTCTGACCTAGAACGGGACTGCTCTGTCACAGGAAACTTGTTTATACCGGCAGATGTCTAACTTGTGTCTAGTTTATTCCTGCCAACAGCCACTCTCTCGGAGTGCCCTGAATGTGGGGTGAGTTAGGTTTAGGTGTGTGGCTCAGGTGGGACACAAAGGAGGCAGCAACAACAAAACACGTGAAGGAAAAGGAGCGTTTTATTCCTCACAGATCTGCGAGAGAAGAGCAGCACCTGCAAGGGTCAATGTCAAGTCCAGAGATGGGAGGGAGAGAAAGAGAGAGAGAGAGAAGTCGATAATACAGGTACCTACAATCCCATTTCTGTATTCACTAGGTATTTTATTTGAGAAATGCAAAGAATCATTACTCGTATTTTTAGGCTGGTGGGGAAAACAACAGAGGCAGAGACGACCGGCATCTGGTTAAATATGTAATACATTATGGATGTTCTGAGGAAGGAGATGCAAAAGGTTTGAATGGGTAAAGGGAGAGTAGCATCAAAAATAGCGAGCGATTTTATAAGAGACATAAATAACACCAGAGACCTGGCAGAAGCACTGCCACGGCCGAGACTCGCCAGAGAATGGCCTACTATAATGGAATGGCTATTTCGGAGAGGATTTCAGGCCTGTATCAGAATGGAATAGGGGCAGCAAGTGGACTTCTCCGTATCTCTAAATATACCCCCACATAGATGACAGATAAATAAAAGGACACGGATAGGGACACTCCTTTAGATCAGCCATTTATTTAGCAAATACTTACTAGACAAAATGAATAAATGAATAAACTTAAGTCCCAGTTTCAAGAACCTCATATCATATTTCAACCATCACATTTTCTGTTGTTTTATTTTCATGAAAGAATGTAGCTGATAAGTAGCTACTAAACGGGTCTCCAGTGTGACCAAATTATTATGCTCTGAAACAGGCAGTGTCTTGGCTAAATTATAACTGAGCTCCTTTGAGCTCTGAAGACCTGTGACCCAACCCCAATCTGAACGCTTTCTAAGAGTATACCCAAAAGATGATTACAATAATTGCATTTACTGTAAAAACAGGTACATCCTGTCAAAACACATTTAATTCTGAGTCATATTCCAGCCATTTTGTATCCCTTCCAAAACAGAGAAAGTAACGTTCCGGCTCCCATCAGCTCAGCAATGAAGATATTGAATTAAAGCAGAACGGTGAGCAAGACAGAAAAGACAGTTTCAGGGAGCTCTCATTGAAAATGGAAATGAGATGTTAAGCTGATGACAAGGGGAGGAAAATTAGTTCAAAAGACAACATTTGAGTTATGATAGCTCCGATGTGGTACCATAATGACAGACTTCCAACCCGTGATTAATTTAACCAGGCACATGAGTCAACCTGCCAGTTATGTCAAAATGAGTTGGCCTGAACAATGAATTCTGAAAATAGTTCCGGCAGATGTGAGAGAAGTGAGGAAGGGGTGGGGAGAAGGGGGAGGGGAGGAGAGATTAGTTGAGAGAAAGGTGGGCCCTGGGTGTGAAGCAGAATTCTATTCACATGCCAATCCACTGGCATTACTTCGGCACCATGAACTCTTTGACACAGGCTCAATTCAACATGCCTCATAAAGGAAGAAGGACTTCTAACTCCCTCTGAGACATTGCTTGTTCGAATTTGGAACCAATCCTTAACAAATGCAAAATCAGCAGTCACCTATCTATATGGTGTGATTTAAAAGATACTGGAAGGTCCATTTGCCCCTAAAGTTTTGCGCTTCTAGATTGACATGGGGCTGAAATCCTCACTATTATAATCCTTCCATTCTCTGAAAGGTCTCTAGAAAAATGTAAATATTAGTAATTAACCGCCAGACCACCTTGTTACCTATTTGCCTGGGCGTCCTACTGAGCGTGGCTGAGGCTTCCCCACTTGACTTAAGCTAACTCTGTGAATTTGTAAAGCCTACAGATTCTGGCTGGTCTGCAAATGATTAACAAGACAGCATGCATATTGTTACATATATAGCTCTTAGAGACCTAAGTAAGACAAGTTCCCAGTCTTCCTAGCTCTTTTAAAAATTAGAGGGGCCAGTCATAGAGGTTCACATCTGTAATCCCTAAACTTTGGGACTCTGAGGTAGAAGGACTGCTTGAGACCAGAAGTTTGGTAACAGGTTGGGCAACAAAAAAAAAATTTTTTTTTAAATACCCAGGGATGGTGGCATGCACCTGTAGACCCAGCTACTTGGGAAGCTGAGGGAAGAGGATCACTTGAGCCCAGGAGTTTGAGGTTACAGTGAGTTATGATTGTACCACTGCACTTCAGCCTAGGCAACAAAGCAAGACTCGGTCTCAAAAAAAAAAGGTGGGGTCAGCACCTGTGGCTCATTGAGTGGGGCACCGGCCCCATATACCGGTTCAGACCCAGCCTCGGCCGAACTGCAAAAAACAAAAAACAGAAAAATAGCTGGGCATTGTGGCGGGCACCTGTAGTCCCAGCTACTAGGGAGGCTGAGGCAAGAGAATCACCTAAGCCCAGGAGTGGGAGGTTGCCGTGAGCTGTGTGATGCCACGGCACTCTACTGAGGGCAATAAAGTGAGACTCTGTCTCTACAAAAAAAAAGTTAAAGGCAAAATTGTGAATAATCAAGTCTTTACTGCAATTAAAAGGAAGGAACTACAACTGCATGCAAAAACATGGCTGACTGCCACAAATAAATGTTATGAAGGGCAGCAACTGTAGTTCAAAGGAGTAAGGGCACCAGCCCCATTTGCCAGAGGTTGTGGTTCAAACCCCGCCCCGGCCAAAAAAAAAATGTTATGAAAAGAAACTAGAAATAAACAGAGTATATGGTATACAATTTCATTAATATAAAGTTCAAAAACAGGCAAAACTAAACTATAGCATTGGAAAGCAAGCTAGTCATTATCTTTGGAAAGGAAAAACATGGTAATTGGGAGGGGACAAAGGGAGACTTCTAGTGTGCTGGCAATGTTCTATCTCTTGAACCAAGTGCTGTTACCCAGGTACCCACTTTGTTATAATTTATTGCTAATTCATTTGTGTTTGATGTACCTTTATTTTTTTTTTTTTGATACAGAGTCTCAAGCTGTCACCCTGAGTAGAGTGCTATGATGTCATAGCTCTCAGAAGCCTCCAACTCTTGAGCTCAAGTGATCCTCCTGCCTCAGTTTTTCTATTTTTAGTAGAGACAGGGTCTCACTTTTGCTCAGGCTGGTCTCAAACTCATGAGCTCAAGCAATCCACGCACCTAGGCCTCCCAGAGTGCTAGGATTACAGGCGGGAGCCACTGCGCCCAGCCTTGGTGTTCTATTCTTTGCTTGTAATGTACTTCAACTTAAAATAACTTTTAAGTCACTTACGTATATGGGATCTCAATCCCCAAATAGCCAAAACAAAGTTTTTAAAAAACCAGAGCTGGAGGGCTCATACTTCCTGAATTCAGAACTTACTACAAAACTCCAGTAAGCAATACAATATGGTATTAGCATAAAGGTTGACATAGATTCCAGTAGAATGGAAAAGAGATCCCAGAAACAAACTTTGGCCTATACCAGGGGCGGGGGTCTTCAAAAAATTTATATACATTTTAAGAGATGTTATCTATGTATTTCTTTTCAAAGTTGAGTTGAATTGTGGTGGGAATGTGTAGAATGACATTCACTCAAAAGAAAGCATTAATTAAATGAATGCTAGCATCTCCATTCAGCAGGCAGGACAGTGAAAGAGAAAGGCAGAGCATGGTTGTTGTTCAAGGAGTGCAAGACCATTTTGAAGTGGCATTTGAAATTCAACAACATTGTGGAAGTACAATGACAATGGAGGTATGAGTATGCAACAGAACTTCCAACACGTTTGACACCCTCACACATTTATAATAAGTTTGAGACACATGGTACTGTGTATGATGTGTACAGGAGAAGATCCAGGAGGTCTCACACAGCAGCAAGGCCTGCTCCTTTTGCTTCTTCTGGATGCTGATGGTAACCACCTTGAGTACCTGATGGAATCACAGAAGTCTTAACATGACTCATTCATCTTTTGTTATTGGTATATATTGAATATTGCAATTTTAATACTTTTTTCCTTTCTTAAAATGTGTATACATTTCTTGGCACCCTCTGTACGGGCAAATAATTTTCAACAAAGATGCCAAGACCATTTAATGATGAAAGAAAAGTCTTTTCAACAAAATGGTGTTGGGAAAACTGGATATTCACATGCAAAACAAAAAAGTAGTTGGAGGCTCTGCACCTGTAGCACAGTGGTTACAGCGCCAGACACATACACCAAGGCTGGTGGGTTCAAACCCAGCCTGGGCCAGTTAAGCAACAATGATAACTACAACCAACAAATAGCCGGGCACTGTGGCAGGCGTCTATAGTCCCAGCTACTTGGGAGGCTGAGGCAAGAGAATCACGTAAGCCCAAGAGTTTGAGGTTGCTATGAGCTGTGACGCCACAGCACTCTACCGAGGGTGACATGATAAAACTCTGTCTAAAAAAAAGAAAAAAGTGGTTGGACTGTTTCTTTAGACCATATACAAAAATTATCTCAAAAAGGATCAAAGATCTAAATAGAAGAGATAAAATTACAAAACTCAAACAAGGAAAATATATGACACAGGATTTCAAAATTATTTCTTAGATATAATTCCAGAAGCACAGGCAACAACTAAAGAACAGATTAAGCTGGCTCAAAATTTAAAACTTCTGTGCATCAAAGAACATAACCAACAAATTGGAAAAGACAACCCGAAGAATGGGAGAAAATATTCGCATATCATATATCTAATAGGAATTGATATCCAGAATATATAAAGAACTTCTACAACTCAACCACACACACACAAAAAGCATTTTTTAAAAAACGGGCAAAAGGTTTAAATAGACATTTCTCCAAAGAAGATAAATGAAGAATAAGCACATGAAAGGGTGCTCAGCGTCCTTTCATTAGGGAAATGAAAATCACAACTTCAATCAGCTACCAATTTATGCCCTTTAGAGTGGCTATAATCTAAAAAACACAACAAAACAGAAAATAATGATGAGGATACAGAGAAATTAAAACCTGTGTTTATTGCTGATGGGTAAGATGGTACAGCTGCTATGGAAAGTGTTTTGGTGATTTCTTTTTTTTTTTTTTGAGACAGAGCCTCACGCTGTCACCCTGGATAGAGTGCTGTGGCATCTCAGCTCACAGCAACCTCCAATTCCTGGGCTCAAGCGAGTCTCTTGCCTCCTCCTCCCAAGTAGCTGGGACTACAGGCGCCCGCCACAAGGCCCGGCCATTTTTTGGTTGCAGCTGTCACTGTTGTTTGGTGGCCGGTCTGGATTCGAACCCACCAGCTCAGGTGTACGTGGCTGGCGCCTTAGCCTGTTGAGCCACAGGCGCCGAGCCTGATTTCTTAAAAAATTAAAAATAGACTATCTGATCCATCACCTCCAGTTCTGGGCATATACCCCAGAGAATTGAAGGTAGGGACTAGAACAGACTGTTGCACACCCACATTCATAGCAGCAGGATTATAATAGCCAAAAGGTGGAAGCAAGGCAGGTGTCCATCTAGAATGTGGTGTATACCTAAAATGGAATATTATTCAGCCTTAAAAAGACTGGAAACTCTGATGCCTAATACATGGATGAACTTTAAGAACATTATGCTAAGTGAAATAAGCCGGTTCCACTTCTATGAGGTACCTAGAATGGTCAAATTCACAGAGACAGAAAAAGAGAATGGTGGCTATTAGAAGTTGGGGTGGGGGGAGGGGAGAGAAGATTGACTGTTTCACAGGTACAAAGTTTCAGCTGGGGAAAATGAAAAAGTTCTACAGATGGATGGTGGTGAAGATTGCACAACAATGTGAATGTACTTAATGCTACTGAACTGAACATTTAAATGGTTAAAATAATAAATTTTATGTTATGTGTATTTTACCAAAATTTAAAAAAAAAAAGTTATCTGCAACAAAACACGGCTCTGCAACTGAACCTTTACTCTCCGACATTGCACTTTGACGCTTCCTGGTGTTTTTGGTGTGTGTAGGGGGATGGGGGGGTGTCAAGGTATGTCCTCATTCATTCAAAGTCATGTTTTGGCATGTTTTGGATTATCTTTCAAAATATTTTTTAGAGCACTCTTTGTGAAGCTGTGAGTAAGTAAAAAATCTGTGTTATTCTCGAATATGAGTTCTGTTGTGGAATGAATGCAGCACAGACAGCTCAAAATGCCAGCAAAGAATTTGGGAAGGATGTGGCTAATGAACACACAGTACATCAGTAGTTTGAGAAGTTCTGTTCTGGTGAGTTTATTCTTGAAAATGAGCCATGTGGGCAACCTGAGACTAAAGTGGATAATGATGAACTGAAAGCTGTCGTGAAAGCAAATCCATCTCAACCTATGTGAGAATTAGCAGCAAGGTTTAACGTTACTACTCCAACAATACTGGATCAATCAACACGGTAAAGAAGCTGGATAGATGAGCTCTGCATGAATTAAGTGAGCACCAGAAGAGAAATCCTCTCAAAGCTTGCCTTTCTTTGCTGTCGCAAAATAAAGGCGAACAATTTTCTACACTGTATTGTTATCTATAATGAAAAATGGAAGCTTTTTGACAATCACAGGCATTTGGCACAATGGTTGGATAAAGATGAAGTGATGAAACGCAGTCCAAAAGTGAATATTCATCAAAAAAAGCTAATGGTATCTGTTTGGTGGTTCAGCGTCGGTACTACCCACTATGGCTTCATGAAACCTGCTCAGTCGATTACAGCAGGTGTCTACTGCAACCAATTGGACAAAATGATGAGGATGCTTGCAATTAAGCAGCTGAGATTGATCAATAGAAACAGACTAATCCTCTTACAACACTTGACCACATGTCACACAAGCAACACTGTTCAAACCTCAGAAGCTGGACTTGGAAGCTGGATATTCACCAGACATTGCCCCAACTGACCATTACTTCTTCCAGGCTTTGGATGCTTCTTGCAAGGAAAAATATTCAATTAACAACAAGGTGTGGAAAACGCCTTTTGTGATTTCATTGCCCCTCACTTACTCTCTCCAGGTGTCTTTGCAGCTGGCATAAACAAGCTGCCATTAAGACGGCAAACTGTGTCTGTACTTTGATTAATTGTACTGCTTCTTGTTTGAGATATAATAAACTAAGCTTTTGATTCAAAATTGGATATTGCAGATTTAATGACTTTAATATTTCAGGTGGAGACTAAGCATTTTCTTATGTTCCTGAAGCAACTCTAATGTACAGTCCTATTATTTTGTACTTTTGCCCTATCAGTTTTAGAGGCAAAATAGCAGTTACCTATCTTCTGCTTATAAATGACACAACCCTAATTTTATCCTAAAAATCTTAATTTCATAGGATGAAACATAGACTTGTGATTATTATTTTATATAATGCTATGCTGATATTCAAGCAAAGTCCAAAATTGATTAAATCAAAACCTAAAGACTTGGCTTCATAGATACCATTTTTTTTTAAATTGATTTATGTAAGTCTTGTAAGATTATGTGTTTAGACTTATTGCCACATCTCCTGTTAACTTTGTGTTCAAATTTCTTAGCAGTTCATGGACTATCTTCTTTGTGAAAACTTTTTAAAAATTTTTAATCACTTAGCCGGGCGTTGTGGCGGGTGCCTGTAGTCCCAGCTACTCGGGAGGCTGAAGCAAGAGAATCGCCTAAGCCCAGGAGCTGGAGGTTGCTGTGAGCTGTGATGCCACAGCACTCTACCGAGGGCGACTCTCTCTCTAAAAAAAAAAAAAATTTTAATTACTATGGGTATTTAATGTTTGCATATATTTATAGGGTACATGTAATGTTTTTATACAGGCATACAATGTGAATTAATAAAATCAGGGTAATTGGTATCCATCACCTCAGGCATTTATCATTCCATTGTGTCAAGAACATTCCACTTGTTGATTTCATTACACTTAGTTGATTTCAAGTGTATCCTAAGTTGATTATGGTCACTTGGTTATGCCTCAAATGTTGCTCATTCCACCTGTCTGACTCTAGTTTTGCCCCATTAACCATCCTCACCTTGCCCCTCCTCTCTGCCGCCCTACCCTGCCTCTCGCAAGCAGCATTCTCCTCTGTCTCCGTGAGATTGTTTTGAAGATTCAGCTCCCACATACATGTAAGAATATGTGAGATTTGTCTTTCTGTGCTTGTCTTACTTCACTTAACGTAATGTTCTCCAGTCCCATCTATGTTGTTTCAAGTGGCAGGATTTCATTCTTTCCTGTGACTGTGTAATATTCCACAGTGCATATGTAGCCCACAGAATGATTTCCAAGCTAGCAGAGAAATGTCCTCTCACATTTTGTCTTGGCAAACGCTGTCATTCTCCGGTTCCTTGCTCCTGGGAACATCATAGTTCATATTTTAAAAGTCAGCTTCCTAGCCGGGCGTTGTGGCGGGCGCCTATAGTCCCAGCTTCTTGGGAGGCGGAGGCAAGAGAATGGCTTAAGCCCAAGAGTTTGAGGCTGCTGTGAGCTGTGATGCCACAGCACTCTACTGGGAGTGACATAGTGAGAGTCTGTCTAAAAAATAAATAAAATAAAAGTCAGCTTCCACCTGAGGTCATCACTGTCTTTTCAGGGCAGGCACACCCAGTCATTATACCCATTTGCATCTACATATTCATTCATTATTAATAACTTTATGATTTTACATTATTGATCAGTATCTTTCTGGAGCTGGGAAATTTATTTAATTTCATAATAGATAATCAAGAGCTTAAAGATGTCTTTGAACACTTCTTGATATTTCTATTAAATATTGAAGTGAAATCCAAAGACCTAGTGGGCTAGACCATGTGCCACCCAGATCCCCTAGTCAGGACTAAGCACTCACTGCTTCAGCTGAATAAAAGCTCCTCAGCCAAAGGAGCAGGCTACATAGAGTGACGGGTCAACTCAGCCCTCTTCTCTCCATCTGCGCTTTAGCTTCCAGGCTGAGGCTACATCTCTGTGCAACTTCTCTCTCGATCCTGCATCCCTTACTCCCGAGGACAAGTCTTAATAAATCAATTGCAACAGCATCTCCAGCTGAGAGTCTGTTTCCAGGGAAACCAGATCTGCATCACTTCTACTCTCTACGAGCAACAACATGACCATATTTAAGTCACTTAAACCACAGCTCAGTCTGTAATTAAAGAAGCTTTACTGGTCTTGGGAAGCTTTGCTGATCTACAGGAATTGTCCCTGCCATTCTGAACTGTGTCCTGCAGGGACAGAAACCTATCCTAGGGCCTCATCTGCTGTGATAAAATTCATAAGTTTCACAGCCTCGCCTTTTAGATGGCAAGGAGAGGAAATTCTGTATCACTGCCAGGTACCTCTTTAAAGTTCATCAATTTCAAAGGAGCCTATAGCCTTTCGCTGACTAAAAAATTTTCTGGGATGGGATAGGTCAAGGTAATCGACTCTTATCAGTTTACCCATGACCTCACCAGTTTTAGAGACTTCCTAGAATATAGCAGGCCCTCAATTTAATAAAAACATAAAAATAAAAATAAAAGTGTCTGAACAAATAAACCACGTCACCATGCTGAAGGAGACTGCTTCAGAAAAGTTCCCTGACAAGGAGATTTTGTTTTATTTTATTTCATTTTATTTTATTTTATTTTATTTATTTATTTTTATTTTTATTTGTTGTTGTTGTTGTTGAGACAGAGTCTCACTATGTTGCCCCTGGTCACATAGGGCCACATAGGGTCACATAGGGCCTGTGCCATGGCGTCACAGCTCACAGCAACCTCAAACTCGAGCTTAGGCGAGTCTCTTGCCTCAGCCTCCCAAGTAGCTGGGACTACCAGCACCTGCCACAACGCCCAGCTATCTTTTTTGTTTGTTTGTTTGTTTTTGCAGTTGTCATTGTTGTTTAGCTGGCCTGAGTCAGGTTTGAACCCGCCACCCTCAGTGTATGTGGCTGGCGCCATAACCCCTGTACTACAGGCACTGAGCCTATTTATTTTTATTTATATTTATTTATTTTTATTTTTTTGTTTTTGAGACAGAGTCTCACTTTGTAGCCCTTGGAAGAGTGCCATGGCATCACAGCTCACAGCCACCTCCAACTCTTGGACTCAAGCGATCCCCTTGCCTCAGGCTCCTGAGTAGCTAGGACTACAGGTGTCCACCACAACACCCAGCTATTTTTAGAGACAAGGTCTCACTCAAGTTCAGGCTGATCTTGAACCTGTGAGCTCAGGCAATTCACCTACTTCAGCTTCCCAGAATGCTAGGATTACAGGCATGAGCCACCACGCCCAGCCTAACAAGGAGATTTTAAATTCTTACGCTTGCAGCATTTTATTCTAGCAGAGATGTGATCAAACATTCCAATTATTCTGCACAGAGATGCATGCCACATCTTTGTTCCCATAACATGGCAGTGTGCAAATTTCTATTTTCTCTAACTGGCTACTACTAATGAGTAAAGCAAGTACTTTCTCATCACCTGAAGACACACTGAAATTCTCTTTTTACACATCCTCATAACCATTCTAAAATTTTTTAATGTAACTCTCCATTCACATAATGGCTTTTTTATTTTGTTGCTGCTTAAATTGAAACAGGCCTAAATTGAAACATGTGCTTTAAAGATACAGAGCTGCAATGTTCTGTGAAGTTACTTACCAGTAAGTGTCACCCATTTTCAATAGCAAGTCAGGGAAACAGAATTCATATTGAAAACGCTGTCCTCTTAGATTCCAGTATAATGATAACTAATTTCACACTGTGAAAATGTACTTTCCCAGTATGAGATGCCAGAATTGATTTCTGCTTTTTTTTCTATTTTATAAATGACTTTTATCGAAGGACTATGTAGAGCTCTAGGGAAGCTGAACAGCTCCATTTTTCAAGCCAAAAGATTATCTTTTCTCTCATCAATCATTTTCATACCAACTATTAAATATTTATAAAACTTCATTGATGAGTTTATTGCTACAGCTTATAATATAAACGATATGAGCCACGTGATTTAAATAAATAAGTAAATAAGCCATATGACAATTAGTTTGTAGATTAAACTGTTCAAAGATTTTTTGTCCACATCTAACTTCAGTGCAAAATTGTAAGGTTTGCAGCCCTTGACTTCCTCTCAGGATTCCTTAACTGAGATGATGAAGGCTTAAAGCTCCGAAAAGGATTGCATTTGAATTAAAAAAAAAAAAAAAAAAGATGCTCTACGTCAGCAATTCTCAAAGTAAAACCCATAGACCATTTGGGATCCAGGAAAAGCTTTTCAGGGAGCTCATGAGATAATTCAGTTCATAATATTGCTAAGATACCATTTGGGTTTTTCTTTCCACCATGTTAACATTTCTCCTGATAGCACAAAGTAATCGTGCATAAAATTGCTTGCACCTGAGCACGTGCCAAGCTAGTGGTACCAGACTGTACTGGTGGTCCTTCTATTCTTTACCCAAATCCACTTATTGAGGAAAAAGAAAGTCAGTTTCACTTAATAATACCTTTCATGAAGCACTAAAAATTATTCATTTTGTTAAATCTGGACTATTGAGTACATGTCTTCTAAATATTCTGAGATGAAATGCAAAGCACACACAGAGAACTGCTGCTGCACACCAAGGTAAACTAGTCATCTCCAGGAACAGCATTTGTGCAGCTGACAGGCAAGCTGGACTAGCTGCTTTTTTATGTAATGCTGTTGAAAGAACCAACTAGCAAATTATGTTTAGTAGGATTTGTATATTTGGCAGCCATTTTACTGAAAATGAACAAAGCAAGTCTTTCATTTAAAGGATAAAAACTGACAATATTATTGCCGATGATAAAAATGCAAACTTAAGGATAGGAAAAAAAAGGTTTTCTTTTCGAGACGGAGTCTTGCTCTGTTGCCTAAACTAGAATACAGTAGCATCATCACAGCTCACTGCAGCCTCAAACTCCTGGACTGAAGCCATCCTCCTGCCTCAGCCTCCCAAGCAGCTGGGACAACAAGCATGCCACCATGCCAAGCTTTTTTTGTTGTTGATTCTTTCTTTCTTTCTTTCTTTTTTCTTTTTTTTTTTTTTTGTAGATATGGAATCTTGCTCTTGCCCAAGCTAGTTTCAAATTCTTGGCCTCAAGCAATCCTCTAACTTCAGCCTCCTAAAGTGTTTTGACTAGAGGCATGAGCCCCAGTAATCTTTTTACACTTGGTTAAATTAGAATTCATTGGTCTTCCTTGCACTTTATTTTTTTTTAATTAATTAATTTATTTATTTATTTATTTTTGCAGTTGGGCCGGGGCTGGGTTTGAACTGGCCACCCTTGGCACATGGGGCCGGCACCGTACTCACTGAGCCACAGGCGCCGCCCCTTCCTTGCACTTTAAATGGATATTTTACCCATGCATGATTTTTTAACATTATGTGTTGGTCATTTCGCTGAGTTGCATAGATCTTTCACACATTGACACATTTCATTACACAATATCAAAAACACATTTCTTTATATTACTACTAATTTCATCTAAAAAGTCTTTAAGTATTAATACATCATTAAGCACATAGTGTTGGATGCTAGTTTCCAAAAATTTTAATTTTTACTCAAGGCCAGGCACTGTGGCTCCTACATGTTATCCTAGCACTTTGGAAGGCCAAGGCAAGCCTGTCTCTATCAAAAATAAGAAAAATTAGCCTGGCATGGTATCCCATTCCTGGAGTCCTAGCTACTCAGGATGCTGAGGCAATAAGATCACTTGAGCTCAAGCTTGCAGTAAGCTGTGATGGTGTCACTGCACTTTATCCTGGACAACAGTGTGAGACCTCCTATTTCAAAAAAACATGAAAAATAAAATAACATCATTAGTATGATTTAAATTTACTGATGCAATTAACCTTTAAGAAACCACTACTTGGAAAGTTTTAGTGTAATTTCAAAGAAAAAAATCCATAATTACCTAAAAAAGTTTTTTAAACACTTCTTGTTTATTCCAATTTACATCTCTTTAAGAACAAATTTTCTTCATAATTAACCAAAGACACATATTATAACAGACTAAATGCAGAAGAAAATATGAGAATCCAACTGTCTCCTATTAAATCAAACACCAAAATAGATTTTTTCTGATTGAAAATAATGCCACTCATCCCAGTAATTTTTTGTTTGGGAAAACATAGTTATATTTCACTAAAAATGTGTTTTTTATATTAGCATACAAAGGAATTATTATTCCTTTTCTTTTTTTCTGAGACATAGTCTCACACTTTGTTGTCCTTGGTAGAACGCCATGATGTCATAGCTCAGCGCAACCTCAAACTCTTGAGCTCAAGTGATCCTCTTGCCTCAGTTTTTCATTTTTTTAGAAGAGTTGAGGTCTCACTCTTGCTCAGGCTGGTCTCAAACTCATGAGCTCCAGCAATCCACCCACCTGAGCCTCCCAGAGTGCTAGGATTACAGGCGTGAGCCACTGAGCCACTGTGAATTTCTATTTTTAGTAGACAGCATCTCACTCTTGCTCAGTTTGGTCTTGAACTCCTAAGCTCAAGCAATCTCCCCACCTCAGCCTCCCAAAGGGCTAGGATTATGGGAATGAGCTAATTACTTTTTTTTTTTTTTTTGAGACAGAGTCTCACTTTGTCACCCTCAATAGAGGGCTGTGGCATCATAGCTCACAGCAACCTCAAATTCTTGGGCTTAAGTGATTCTCTTGCCTCAGCCTTCCAAGTAGCTGGGACTACAGGTGCCTGCCAAAACATGTGGCTATTTTTAGAGGTGGGTCTCACTCTTGCTCAGGCTGGTCTGGAACCTGTGAGCTCAGGCAATCCACCCACCACGGCCTCCCAGAGTGCTAGGACTATAGGTGTTAGCCACCTCACCCAGCCTATTATTATTATTTTTAATTGAATTAATAAGACAAAGTTTTAAACTTTTCTCAGTTTTAGGCTTGGCACTTGCAATTCAGCAGCTAGGGCGCCAGCCATATACACTAGAGCTGGTGGGTTCAAACCCAGCCCGGGCCTGCCAAAACAACAATGACAACTACAATAACAACCAAAAAATAGCTGGGCGTTATGGCGGGAGCCTGTAGTCCCAGTTACTTGGGAGACTGAGGGAAGAGAATCGCTTAAGCTGAAGAGTTGGAAGTTGCTGTGATTTGTGACTCCATGGCACTCTACTGAGGGCAACATGGTGAAACTCTGTCTCAAAAAAAAGAACTTTTCTCAGTTTTAATTTCTAATGCAATAAATACAGATAGATATAACCCATATAAACAAAAGTTCTTTGGGATCCTCAATAATTTTTAAGAGTGTAAGAAATTCTAAGCACAAAATAACATGTAACCACTGCTCAAGATGCTAATGTACTTATTTTGCTTAAGCCAGTTTGAATTTTTGTTTTTTTGAGACAAAGTCTCACTTTGTCACCCTCAGTAGAGTGCTGTGATGTCATAGCTCATAGCAACCTCAAACTCCTGGGCTCAGGCAATCCTCTTGACAAGCTACTTCCCTAAGTAGCTGAGACTACAGGTGCCGGCCACAATGCCTGGTTGTTTTAGAGAGACAGGATCTTACTCTTGCTCAGGCTGGTCTCGAGCTCTTGAACTCAAGTGATCTACCCCTCCTCGGCCTCCCAGAGTGCTAAGATTACAGGCATGAGCTACTGTGCCCATCCTCTAGTTTGAGTTTATTTTTTGTCATGTGCAATAAAAGTCAGAAATGATGTAGGAGAAAAGAAAAAGAGTTGAATTCCAAGTCTGGGATCACGTCAATGCAGAGAAAAAGAATCAGCCTCAATATTCAGAACAAAAATTCAGTGAATACAAAATATAGGAACCAGAGGTGATCATAGTAATTTACGCCTTCTTCATTACCCAACTTAAGGAAATAGAAATATTGACAGCAACTTGGAATTTCCACCAGATTTGGAATTGGGAGCATATTAAGACGAAGGATGATTCAAATTGACATCTGGGTAAAACAAAGTTCAACTAGAAATGTTTTCCCTATAGAACTTGATTTTAAGCTGAGCACAGTGGCTCATGCCTGTAATCCCAGAATTTAGGAGGCTGAGGCAGGTGGATTGCCTGAGCTCATGAATTTGAGAAATTTGGTTCAAGAAATGCTATACAAGTGTTCATCACAGATGGACAAAATGTGGTATATCTATATCATGGAATATTATTTGGCCATAAAAAGAAATGAAGTATTGATCTATGCTACAACATGGATGAACCTTGAAAACATTATGCTAAATGAAAGAGGCCAGATCAAAAAAGGCCCATATTGTATGATTCCATTTATAGGAAAGATGAAGAACAAATTCATAGAGAAATAAGGTAAATTAGTGGTTGCCAGGAACCACAGTAAGGGGAATAGGGTGTGACTGCTAATGGGAAGGGGGCTTCTTTGAGAGTGAAGAGAATATTCTAGATAGGGGTAATGGTTGCACTACTTGTGACAGCACTAAAAGTCTCTTAATTATACACTTTAAAAGGATGGTTCTTATGATATGTAAATTATATCTTAGTTTAAAAAATTACATAAGATAAATTATAAGCTTAGCGTATTAGTTTCTATAGCTGCTGTAACAAACAACCACACGCTGGTGGCTTATAGCCCCAGAAATGTATCCCATCACAGTTCTGCAGGCCAGAACTCTGAAACTGAGGTGCCAGCAGGGCTCCATTCCCTCTGGAAGCTCCAGTCTCTGCCTCTGTCTTCACATGGGCTTCGTGTGTGTGTGTGTGTGTGTGTGTGTGTGTGTGTGTAAGATCTTCCTATTTCTTTCTAAGAAGGACACTTGTGGTGGCATTTAGAGGTCATCCAAATCATCTCTTCTCAAGGTCTTTATCTTAATCATATCTACAAAGGCCCATTTTTCAAGTATTCACAGGTACTGGAGATGAGGACATAGACATATCTTTAAGAGCTATCAATGTATCACATCTGGGTTTATATGTAAGTCACTGATGTGGTATGACAGTCACTGATGTGTGGCACTTTGATTTTCCCTAAAAAGAACTTGCCAGTCAGCATGCAGAAGTGCCATTAGCTGACAGCCTCCAGCTTTAGCATCTTCAGGATGTGCTGCGTCATTTGAGCTGAAGCCACATCCTTCCTGGGCAGCCCCCAACCCAATAACTGAGTATGGAAGATTACAAGGAGCTAGTCATTTGCCTAACGTGGGACCACTCTACCATGCCAGAAGCTCCCCATGAGTCAGCAGAGATTTAGCTGTTCCTACTTAGACCACCTTCCTTCTCCCTCCCCTCACCTGTTCTTCTCTATTTCTTCTCCCTTTTGTATTTCTCAGGCTTACCTTCATGAATCTCTGGCTTTGCCAACTTAGGTTTGGCATCTTCTTCCTAAAGCAATGATCCCCAACCCTTCTGGCACCAGGGACTGGTTTCATGGAGGACAATTTTTCCATGGATGGGGGCAGGGGTGTGAGGGGATGGTTTGGGGGTGAGTCAAGTACATTACCTTTATTGTGCACTTTATTCCTATTATTATTACATTGTAATATATAATAAAATAATTATATAACTCACCATAATGCAAAATCAGTGGGACTCCTGAGCTTGTTTTCCTGCAACTAGATGGTCCCATCGTGGGTGATGGGAGACAGTGACACCCGATGTGTGTTGCTTATGTCTTCAGCTCTATTTCAGATTATCAGGCATTAGATTCTCATAAGAAGCACACAACTGGGTGGTGCCTGTTGCTCAGTGGGTAGGGCGCCGGCCCCATATACCAAGGGTGATGGGTTCAAACCCGGCCCCAGCCAAACTGCAACAAAAAAATAGCTGGGCATTGTGGCGCATACCTGTAGTCCCAGCTAGTTGGGAGGCTGAGGCAAGAGAATCACCTAAGCCCAAGAGACGGAGGTTGCTGTGAGCTGTGATGCCATGGCATTCTACCAAGGGTGATAAAGTGAGACTCTGTTTCTTTTTTTTTTTTTTTTGAGACAGAGCCTCAAGCTGTCACCCTGGATAGAGTGCTATGGCATCACAGCTCACAGCAACCTCCAATTTCTGGGCTCAAGCAAGTCTCCTGCCTCTGCCTCCCAAGTAGCTGGGACTACAGGCTCCCGCCACAATGCCTGGCCATTTTATGGTTGCAGCCGTCAATGTTGTTTGGTGGGCCCAGGCTGGATTCGAACCCATCAGCTCAGGTATACGTGGCTGGCACCTTAGCCCATTGAGCCACAGGCGCCGAGCCAGAGACTCTGTTTCTTAAAAAAAGAAGAAGAAGCACAGAACCTAGATCCCTCTTATGCACAGTTTCCAGTGGGGTCCATGCTTCTATGAGAATCTAATGCCACTGGTGATCTGACAGAAGGCAGAGCTCAGGCACTGATACAAGCCCTGGGGAGCAATTGTAAATACAGGTAAAACTTCACTCACTCACCTGCCACTCATCTCCTGCTGTGTGGCTGGGTTCCTAATGGGCCATGGACCGTCCTAGAGGACTGCAGTCCCAAACTCAATCCTTGGATACTGCTAGAGGTCTAAACAGCAGTTAGCAAAATGGGCTTTTAGGAATAGGTTACCCCTTCTCCAGCTGGAAAAATGATCCCACGTCTCAATGACATGGATAATCTCTGGCATAAGGTGGAGATGTCTTGCTAAACTTTACCAGTGGTGACTCAGAAGAGTATTCTAATAGAGGCAACTTCTGTGGCCAGCTCAATAATTCAGGCAGTTGAGGATAACAATGCATACAAGGACAATGGAATTGGCGGGCCATTATTAAATTGTATTGATGCCATACAAAGGGATAATGAGAAATTGAAAGCAGTTAACAAACATTTAAAAACTAAGAGTAACAACTGATAGCTTACAAAGAGGCCTTTATCTCCTGTAGTAAGAAAATAGACACAGCTGTGCAGCATGCTAACAATGATGAAGGAAGAGACTGCATCCTGAAGAAGCTGCAAAGAGTAGCTAGGATATACCATAAGACTGGATTTTGGCTCGGCGCCTGTGGCTCAGTGGGCTAAGGCGCCAGCCACATACACCTGAGCTGGAGGGTTCGAATCCAGCCTGGGCCCGCCAAACAACAATGACAGCTGCAACCAAAAAATGGCCGGGCGTTGTGGCAGGCGCCTGTAGTCCCAGCTACTTGGGAGGCAGAGGCAGGAGACTCGCTTGAGCCCAGGAATTGGAGGTTGCTGT
>CAUYRH010015785.1:0-14975 GCA_963574655.1 Perodicticus potto | reverse complement strand
TGAGGCAAGAGAATCGCCTAAGCCCAGGAGTTGGAGGTTGCTGTGAGCTGTGTGACGCCACAGCACTCTACCAAGGGTGATAAAGTGAGACTCTGTCTCCACAAAAAAAAAAAAAAACCAACAACACAAGAGAATATCCTGCATGATTCCACTGACATAAAGTATAAAAGCAGGCAAAACTCAGTTAAGCTATTAAAAGTCAGGGTAACCAAAAGTGGAGAACAGTGACAGGATGGGAATAAAAGAGAATTCTGTGATGTTGATACCCTGATGTGTTCGCTTTGTAAAAATTAATCAAGCCATGGCTGGGTACAGTGGCTCACACCTGTAATCCTAGCACTCTGGGAGGCTGGGGCAGGTGGATCACTTGAGGTCCGGAGTTCAAGACTAGCCTGAGCAAAAGAAAGAAAACACCACATCCCCCAGCTCCACTGAAAATAGAAAACTTAGCTGGCTTTGGTGGCTGGCACCTGTAGCCCTAACTACTCAGCATGCTGGGGCAAGAGGATGGCTCATGCCCAGGAGTTTGAGGTTGTGCAGAGCTATAGTGATACCACTGCACTCTAGCCCAGGTGACAGATTAAGACCTTGTCTTAAAAAAATAAATAAATAAATAAATAAAAAGAAAAAAAAAATCAAGTTATACAGTCATAATATGTGCACTTTTCTATATACATATTATTCTTTAATTAAGAGAGTTTCATTGTTTGTTTGTTCGAGACAGTCTCACTCTGTCACCCTGGGGTTTAGTGCTATGATCATACCTCACAGCAACTTCAGACCTTGGGCTCAAGTGATCCTCATGCCTCAGCTTCTGGAGTAGCTGGGACCATATGGAGTCTACCAACACGCACAGCTAAGTTTTCTATTTTTAGTAGAGATAGGGTCTCCCTCTTACTCAGGTGGCTCTTAAACCCCTGAGCTCAAGCAATCTGCCTGTCTCGGCCACCCAGAATATTAGAACTACAGGTGTGAGCCACTGTGCCCGGCTTGTTTTGTTTCAGACCAGCGGTTCTCAACTAGTGGGTCGCGACCCCTGACCCTTTCACCGGGGTCGCCTAAGACCATGGGAAAACACATTACAATTCATAACAGTAGCAAAATTACACTTACGAAGTAGCAATGAAAATAATTTTATGGTTGGGGGTCACCACAACATAAGGAACTGTATTAAAGGGTTGCGGCATTAGGAAGGTTGAGAACCACTGGTTTTAGACAGTCTCATTCTGTCGCCAAGGCTAGAGTACTATGACATCAGCCTAGTTCACAGCAACCACCAACTCCTGAGCTCAAGTGATCCTCCAGCCTCAGCCTCCAGAGCAGCTAAAACTATAGCCACGAGCCACTACGCCACAATGTCACACAAGCCTGACTAGATTTTCCTGCTTTTGGTAGAGACAATGATAGAGACCAAGTCTCACTCCTGCTCAGGCTGGTCTGGAACTCCTGAGCTCAAGCAATCCACCTGCCTCAGCCTCCCACAGTGCTGGGATTACAGACTTGAGCCACTCCACCTGGCTGAAAATGCCTTTTTAATTTTCTTTTAATTTCTTTCTTTTTTATTTTGGGGGATTCATTGAGGGTACAAAGAATTAGGTTACACTGCATTTGTTAGAGAAAGTCCCTCTTATAATTGTGTCCCACCCCCAAGTGGTGTGCCATGACTTTTTTAAAAAAGAAAAGCGGGGGGGTGGTGCATGTGGCTCAAAGGAGTAGGGCACCAGCCCCATATGCCGGAGGTGGCGGGTTCAAACTCATCCCCGGCCAAAAAACTGCAAAAAAAAAAAAGAAAGAAAGAAAAGCAGGGCCGGGTGCGGTGGCTCACGCCTATAATCCTAGCACTGGGAGCCCGAGACAGGTGGATTGCCTGAGCTTACAGGTTCATGACCAGCCTAAGCAAGAGTGAGATCCCGTCTCTAAAAAATAGCCAGTCATTGGGGCAGGTGCGTGTAGTCCCAGCCACTCAGGAGGCTGAGGCAAGTGAATCTCTTGAGCCCAGGAGTTTAAGGTTGCTGCGAGCTATAACACCATAGTACTCTACCCAGGGTGACAAAGTGAAACTGTGCCTCAAAAAAATAATAGTAATAACAATAAAAAGAAAAAAGAAAAGCAGAGAGCTAGGAACAGAATGCCTGAATTTAGGACATTAGTTGTGGCCTGCCCAGTAGCCATGCACCAGCCCCCTTCTCAAACAGCTGCCTCAATCAAGGCCTGGGGCAAGAAGCTGGAAGACAGAGGCTGTGCCCCTGCACTGACTGAGAGAATTGTCCGAGCCACCCCCAACACTGTCCTCCAATACAGAACTGCCCACTGCTGTTAGAGGCATGTTTATGTCACCCAGCAACCCTGGAGAATCACGCCTTCCCCACTTTCAGTCCACACGGTTCAGCTGAGCTGACCCGCCACCAGCTCTAGTCTGGCTTAGGGCCGCACTAAGGCCTCAGAGCCAATCCAGAGACATTTAATGGAATGACTGAGGACTTGGGGCTGGGGGACCCTGAGCAAGTAGGACAGACACCTGGAGCTGCTGGTTTCCCCCTTTCCAACCTCTGAGGAGGAGCCTGCCCGAAAATGAAAAACAACTGCCTTCTTGAGATCATTTTTGAGCATCTAGATGTGCATGTGCCTGGAGGCTACACCCTGAACTTATCAAAGAATTCCCTTCTGCATGGGCCATCTTGAATTACATTTGTCACTTAGGTCACTTATGACAAATGTGCCTTATCACCGCTCTCTGGAAGCCTATGTGCAGCTCAGTGACCAAAATGGGAACAATAATTCTTCATGCTGACTGTCATCAAAGGCACCTCCCTGTGTCAGCATGGACAATACTTCCACAAGGCACTTTTTTTTTTTTTTTTTTTTTTGAGACAGAGCCTCAAGCTGTCACCCTGGGTAGAGTGCCATAGCATCACAGCTCACAGCAACCTCCAACTCCTGGGCTCAAGAGAGCCTCCTGCCTCTGCCTCCCAAGTAGCTGGTACTACAGGCGCCTCCCACAATGCCCCACCATTTTTTGGTTGCAGCCGTCATTGTTGTTTGGCAGGCCCAGGCTGGATTTGAATCCACCAGCTCAGGTGTACGTGGCTGGCGCCTTAGCCCGTTGAGCCACAGGCGCCGAGCCGGCACTTTTTTTTTTTTTTTAAAGACAGGGTCTTGCTCTGTTGCCCAGGCTAGAGTCCAGTAGCACCACCACAGCTCACTCCAACCTCAAACTCCTGAGCTCAAATGATCCTCCTGCCTCTGCCACCTGAGTAGCTGAGACTACAGGTACATGTCACCATATGTGGTTAATTTTTCTATTTTCCATAGAGACAGCTGGCCTCTCACTCTCGCTCAGGTTGATCTCAAACTTCCGGAGTCAAATACTCCTCTTTCCTCAGCCTCCCAGAGTGCTAAGATTAAGGTGTGATCCACCCTACCTGGCCCACAAAGCACTTTAACATTCACCATTCCACTTGTTCATCACAGGAAATGCCAAGAGAAATGAGGGCAGGTATGACAGCTCCTGCTTCCCTTGCTATCCTAAACCATTCCAGAGCTGGTAAGGATGTCAGGACCATCTAAATGGTTGGTAGAGAAGAGTCTGTAGCCCCTCTTGCTTCCACAATGAGAAGACTGAGGCTCAAGGGAAGAAGAAACAAGATGGGAGAAGGTTCTAGGCCACAACCGGAGCTTCAGAAACCTGCAAAAGCCTTGAGAGTACCTCAAAAGGACCTGGGGAGCAACTGTATTCAGGAATGCTATAGGTTATGATGTGGTCTCAACTCTACCTTTAATCCTTGCTCATAAAGAGAACCATCAGATCTACATCCTTCTGTTATCATGAATGATCAGAGTCATTTAATGAGCACCCCTCACCGAGAACAATGCTAAGATTTATTGCCAGGCACAGTAGCTCACACCTGTAATTCCATCACTCTAGGAGGTTGAGGTAGGTAGATAGCCCTGAGCTCACAGCCTCGAGACCAACCTGAGCAAGAGCAAGACCCCATCTCTAAAAAAATAACCGGGAGATGTGTCGGGCGGCTGTAGTCCCAGGTACTTGGGAGGCAGAGGCAAGCGAACTGCTTGAGCCCAAGAGTTTGAGGTTGCTGTGAGCTATGATGCCATCGCATTCTACCGAGGGTGACAAAGTGAGACTCTGTCTCAAAAAAAAAAAAAAAAAAGATTTATTCATTCATCTTCTTTTATAATTCTTCTCTGAGGACCAGGCATGGTGGCTCCTATCTATAATCCTAGCACTCTGAGAGGCTAAAGCTAGTGGATTGCCTTAGCTCAGGAGTTCAAGGCCAGCCTAAGCAAGAGGGAGACCTCAGCCCTACTAAAAATAGAAAAACTACCTGGGTATTGTGGTGGACACCTATAATCCCAGCTAGTCCAAAGGCTGAGGCAAGAGGATTGTTTGAGCCCAGGAGTTTGAGGTTGCTGTGAGCTATGACGCCACAACACTCTACCCAGGGCGCCAGAGTCAGACAACGTCTCAAAAAAAATTTTTTTTTTCCTCTTAGGCAGATTCTGTTCTTAGCTACATTTTGCAAAAGAAAAAACTGAGGCTTAGACAGGTTAAGTAGGGCCTCAAACCAAGGTTGCCCAATAGCAAAAGCTGGGCCTGCTTTGAGGCACCAGGCCAAGTTGCCAAGATTTGATTTAAAGAGCATCGTCCCATCTTCTGTCCCTTCATTGATTGGTTTGACTCCTATTCTGCTGTCCACTTCTTTCAGCATTCTAGAATCCAGCTTCATTTTTATTTAATTTTTTATTTTATTTATTTATTTATTTATTTATTTTTACAGATAGAGTCTCACTTAGTCACCCTTGGTAAGAGGTGTCACAGCTCACAGCAACCTCCAGCTCTTAGGCTTAGGTGATTCTCTTGCCTCAGCCTC
Source organism: Perodicticus potto (assembly GCA_963574655.1). Classification (NCBI taxonomy): domain Eukaryota; kingdom Metazoa; phylum Chordata; class Mammalia; order Primates; family Lorisidae; genus Perodicticus; species Perodicticus potto. Next base: position 10,086 of record CAUYRH010015785.1, on the reverse strand, counting down.
CCGAGTGGCTGGGACTACAGGTGCCTGCCACAACACCTGGCTATTTTTTTTTTTTGGAGACAGTCTCACTATGTCGCCCTTGGTAGAGTACCGTGAAGTCACAGCCCACAGCAACCTCAAACTCTTGGGCTCAAGTAATTCTCTTGCCTCAGCTTCCCAAGCAGCTGGGACTAAAGGTGCCCACCACAATGCCCAGCTATTTTTCTATTGCAGTTGTCATTGTTGCTTAGCTGGCCCAGGCTGGGTTTGAACCTGCCAGCCTCGGTGTACGTGGCTGATGCTGTAACCACTGTACTAGGAGCACCGAACCCAGAATCCAGCTTTAAAGAAAGCAAAAAAGGGCAGTGCCCATAGCTCAGTGGTTAGGGCTCCAGCCACATACACCAAAGCTGACAGGTTCGAACCTGGCCCAGGCCTGCCGGACAATAATGACAACTACAACAACAACAAAAAAGGCTGGCGGGCGCCTGTGGTCCCAGCTACTTTGGAGGCTGGGGCAGAAGAATCACTTGAGCCTAAGAGTTTAAGGTTGCTGTGAGCTGTGACGCCACAGCACTCTACCTTAGGGGACAGCTTGAGACTCTATCTCAAAAAAATAAAACAAACTGTATCGCTTGAGCAAGCCCTCCCAAATTAACCGAGACTCTTTCTTCTGTCCTTGGCACCACCTCCTTATAGCCAACTGGTTCTTCCCCTTCTGTGTACCCGTTAACACACTTTTAGATCAATTCTTCTGGCTGAATCATCTGACACACCCACTAGCCAGCTGCATTCATCTTCTACATAGCCACCAGAATCTGCTTTTATAAAACTTTAATCAGATCACACCACTTCTCACTCACTAGTACAGCTATCATCAAAAAGACAGACAATAACAAGGGTTGATGAGGATGTAGAGAAACTGGATCATTCATGTACTGCTGATGGGAGTGTGAAATGGCACTGCTGCCTCTGAAAATGCGCTAGTAATTCCTTAGGAATATGATTCAGCAATTCCACTCCTAAGTACATACCCAAGAGAAATAAAAACGGATGCTCACACAAAAACTTGCACATGAATATTCATAGCAACATTATTCATAATAGCTAAAAAGTACAAACAACCAAAATGTCCATCAACAAATACTGTCCAAAACCAAATGTTTCTGGATAAATAAGATGTGATCTACCCATATAATGGACTATTAGTCAGACACTAAAAGGGAATGAAGTACTGATACATGCTACAACATGTATGAAAATCAAAAACATTACACAAGGGAAAGAAGCTGTATTATATGATTTCACTTATATGAAATGTCCAGAATAGGCAACTCCACAGATGCAAAAAGCAAATTAGCAGTCACTGGGAAATAAAGGGAGAAAGAAATTGAGACACACATGATTTATTGTGGGGGTGATAGAAATGTTCTGGAATTAGTAGTGAGTTGCACAACACTGTGAATAAAATAAAACCACTGAATTCTATATTTTATTTTGAGGTTTGGAGGGGGTTTCTGTTTGTTTTCTTTGAGACAGAGTCTCAGTCTGGCACCCTGGGGTTGAGTACCATGCAGTCATCATAGCTCACAGCAGCCTCAAACTCTTGGGTTTTACTGATCCTCTTGCCTCAGCCTCCCAAGTAGCCAGGACTACAGGAGCCCTCCACAACACTCAGCTAATTATTTTTATTTTTATTTTTAGTAGAGATTTGCTCAGACTGGTCTCGAACTCCTAAACTCAAGCAATTTGCCTGCCCTGCCTCCCAGAGTGCTAGGACTACAGGTGTGAGTGATGACACCTAGCCTGTTTTTTCTTTTTGGGGCTAAGAGCCTCACTTTGTCACCCTCAGTAGAGTACCATGGCATCAAAGCTCATAGCAATCTCAAACTCTTGGGCTCAAGCAATTCTCTTGCCGCAGCCTTCCAAGTAGCTGGGACTACAAAGCACAAGCCACAATGCTTGGCTATTTTTAGAGGCGAGGTCTCACTCTGGCTCAGCCTGATCTCCAACCTGTGAGCTAAGGCAATCCACCCACCTCAGCCCCAGAGTGCTAGGATTACAGGCATGAGCCACCATGCCCAGCCCTAGCCTATTTGTTTTTATTTTCTGGGACAAAATCTCACTCTGGTGCCCAAGCTAAAATGGTGTCAGCCTAGCTCACAGCAACCTCAAATGCCTCAGTTCAGGCAATCCTCCTCCCTCAGCCTCCCAAATAGTTGAGACTACAGTTGCTTATCACCGCCACACCTGACTAATTTTTCCTCTTTTAGTAGAAACAGCACCTTGCTCTTGCTCAGGCTGATCTCAAACTCCTGAGCTCAAGGGATCCTCACACCTCAGGCTCCCAGAGTCCTGGGATTATAGGCGTGAGCTATGGTGTGTGGCTGAATTCTATACTTTAAAATGGTTAAATGGTGAATTTTATAGTATGTTAATTTTATTCCAATCTTTAAAAGTTTTAAACTCTCCCTCCCAAGAAAATAATCAGATCACGTAAGTAACCCCAGTCAGCCCACTGTGATTTCCTATCCCGGTAGGAGTCAAACCCAAATTATAAGGCCCTGACAGCCCCACCCTGTGCCTCCACCATCTGTCTTGCTGCTTTTGCCATCACTCAGTTCCTCCACACACCAAGTTTACCCCAACTTCTGGCCTTTGCCCTTGCTAGATTCTTACTGCTCAGGTCTATGCCAAAATGCTCCCCTTCACCTCAGAGAGAACTTCCCTGACCACCCTGTCTAAAATACAGCCCCTTCGCGGGCACCCATAGCTCAATGGGTAGGGCGCCAGCCACATACATGGAGGCTGGTGGGTTTGAACCTGACCCGGGCCGGCTAAACAACAATGACAACAGCAACAAAAAAATAGCCGAGCATTGTGGCAGGCGGTTGTAGTCCCAGTTCCTTGGGAAGCTGAGGCATGAGAATAGCTTAAGCCCAAGAGTTTGAGGTTGCTGTGAGCTATGATACTACAGCACTCTACTAAGGGTGACATAGTGAGACTCTGTCTCAAAAAAAATAAAATAAAATAAAATACAGCCCCCACATGCTCCATCCCATTAATCTGCTTTATTTCTTCATGGCCCTTATCACCATGGGAAAACATACATTTTAAAAATAGCTTACTTCTTGGCTCAGCGCCTGTGGCTCAAGCAGCTAAGACACCAGCCACAAACACCTGAGCTGGCGAGTTCAAATCCAGCCCAGGCCAGCCAAACAACAATGACGGCTGCAACCAAAAAAATAGCTGGGCATTGGGACAGGCACCTGTAGTCCCAGCTACTTGGGAGGTGGAGGCAGAAGAATCGCTTGAGCCCAGGAGTTGGAGGTTGCCATGAGCTGTGATGCCACAGCACTCTATCCAGGGCAACAGCTTGAGACTCTGTCTCAAAAATAAAAATAAAGGGCGGTGCCTGTGGCCCATCAAGTAGGGGGCCGGCCCCATATACCAAAGGTGGTGGGTTCAAACCCAGCCTCGCTGAACTGCAAAACAGAAAAATACCCAGGCGTTGTGGCAGGCACCTGTAGTCCCAGCTACTCGGGAGACTGAAGCAAGAGAATCACCTAAGCCCAGGAGTTGGAGGTTGCTGTGAGCTGTGACGCCACAGCACTCTACCGAGGGCGATAAAATGAGACTCTGTCTCTACAAAAAATAAATAAATAAATAAATAATAAAAATAAAAATAGCTTACTTCTATATTGCCCGTTGCTGCAACCAAGAGAACAGGGCTTGTGTCTTTCATGTTCACAGCTGTGAACTTGCCCACCATATAGGCAAGAAGCCTTTTTCTGGAAATATGGATTTCCTGAACAACTGCTTATAAGATCTGAAATGCCACCTGCTACCTGGCCGAGAGTCCGGAGTGCTCAGTCATCAGCCACACTCTGCAGGTGCTCAGAAAGTTCATGTGCATTTGCTGAGCACTCAGTGGCAAGCCCTGCCCCAGGCCTGTCTAGAACCTTGAGGAAGGAGGAATAATCCCTCCCCTTTGAAAGCCTGAAAGTCTTTCAGGGGTCACAGAGCACCCAGTGTTTACCCAGCAACCCACAAACAAAAAGCAAAGGAGAGATGTTAAGATTGCGCTGCTGACACCTAAGCTGGAGGTAGGGTCCAAACTGGCCTCATAAAACTGTGTCCTGGCAAACACCCTCTGATACAGCTTCTTATAACTTTGCAATCTGACCTGCTGTCCATAATAAAACGGTTGCAGCTTGCACCTGCTCCTGCCTCCGCTGGTGGGTACTTTCTTTTCAGAGGCAGTTGAAAGTCTAAAGCGGGCAGGTGGTGAAGGCCTCTTTCCCCTTCCTTTCTCCTCTTTCCTACCTCAGCAACTCTAGGCCACACACACACAGCAAGAAACTTACCCACTAGCAGTTTGACGTCTCGGACTGTGAAATCAGGGTCAGGCATCCTGAAAAAGGAGCACAGTCCTTTGGTGACAAATCAGAAATAAGAGAGCTAGCCTGGCAGGGTGGCTCAAGCCTATAATATTAGCACTCTGGGAGGCTGAGGCAAGTGGATTGCCTGAGCTCACAGGTTCGAGACCAGCCTGAGCCAGACCAAGACCTTATCTCTAAAAAATAGCTGGGCATTGTGGCAGGCACCTATAGTCTTAGTTACTTGGGAGGCTGAGGTAAGAGGATCACTTAAGCCCAAGAGTTTGAGGTTGCTGCAAGCTGTGATGCCACAGCACTCTACCAAGGGTGACAAAGTGAGACTGTCTCAAAAAAAAAAAAAGGAAATGACAGAGTTAGATCTTACCCTGGGCCTACCGGGAAGCTATTTTTCCAAGTGGGGTTCTTGGTTCTCAGTTTAGGAACCCCAAATGAGATAACCTAGAAAGAAGGCAGCAGACCAGTTCATTCCTCAAAGGAGGATCACCCTAGAACCACTGAGCCCTTTCCTCATCCCAACAAGCAACCCAATCCTGAACCTCAGCAGAGCATGGGACATCCACTGACCACCTCATTTTCTGGTCAAACATGAAGTGTAGTGTCAAGGGTAAGGGCTGGGGCTGGGCATTCAAACACCTGCTTTCTTTTTTTTTTGAAACAGAGTTTCACTGTATCACCATTGGTAGAGTGCCGTGGCATCACAGCTCACAACAACCTCAAACTCCTGGGCATAAATGATTCTCTTGCTTCAGCCTCCCAGTAGCTGAGACTACAGGCTCCTGCCACAACACCCAGCTGTTTTTTTTTTGTTGTTGTTGTCGCTGTTGTTTAGCAGGCCCTAGCTGGGTTTGAACCCACCAGCCCCGGTATATGTGGCCAGTGCCCCAACCTCTGAGCTACAGGCACCGAGCCCAAACACCTGCTTTCTTATCAGGTGGAAAGCTCTCTCTGTATCACTTTTTCCCTCTAGAAACTATTCTCCTTAAGGAGTTGGATGCAAAGTGGGAAAGACCCCTTGAGAAAAAGACACATTACACCAATTCCAGGCATTTGACCACACTGCTATAATAATAGAAGAATGATTGTGGTGACATTCACTATTAACAATGATGCCCAAGGTTTAATTCTTATTTATAAAAATAGAATCTTGAGCAAGTCTGGCAGTGGATGCTGGAGAGGGAGGCAGTGTTGGATGACACCTTAAGCCTCTTCCCCTACCCCTGCCCCACAGGAGGAAACCTGTTCTTCCAGCCTGCCTCCTGGATCTCTCCACCACCTGGAGCTCTGACAGATCCCAGTGAGAATGTAAATCAGACATAGTAGAGGCAGGCTGCTGGGTAGGCCAAGAAATTTTAGGGGGAAAAAAAAGTCAACCCTGCTTAAGTACCCTTGGAGAGTTTTTCCCTAAGGGGCTTGAACAGGGAGATACTATACCCGTATCATGAAAATCCTTCTCAGTGCTGAATGGTAAGAAAAGTGTGGATAAAATTCATCCCAATCTATAAACTGTATAAAGGAGGGAGACAAGGAAGAGGCAATTTGTTTTGGCAACTTACTTAATTCCCAGTCCATCCTTTTCTCGAAATATCAGGGGAACTCTGAGAGCTTCTCTCTGTACATACTCATAGTTGAAGTCTGTTTGGATATTTGAATAAAAACAAGTTGGTTAAGTCAAGAAGGAGCAAAGGAACCACAACCCTTTGGTCGGGGACGAAAAATGACAGACAAAGGGCAGGAGGTACATTACATGCAGGCATCAGCCATATGGCCAAAGCTCCCTGGAAAATGATAAGGAAATGGATTAGGCAAATCCCAAGAAGCCACACCAACATGGGCTCCTCTACCTACTCAGTCATTCTCTGCATGCCCCACCGGTCCAAACTTGTCAATGAACAGCCCAAGGCCAGCCAGGGTTAGGGAGGCAGACTCAAAGAGCCCCACAGAGAAAGAGCCCCAGCTATCATTCTGAAAGAGACACAAACACATCCCAAGCAGAGCTCAGAAAGTAAAGGGACTGCAAAACTGAAGAATGCCACCTGGGAGGATCTGAAGCCCCAGAGAGGAGGATGGGAGGAGGGCTCCCATTGTAGCCAAGCATCAGTGAAAATCTTATTGTAATATCCTGCATAGTGAAGGGGAGGGGGAAGCCGGTTTCCCTGGAAACTGTGTATTTGGTGCCAAAATAACTAGGGAACTGGGCACAGCTTTGCTGTCTTAAGAGTGAAATTCTGCCACAGCCATCACAATAGTAGCTTCATCCCGATAACTGGGAGGGATGCTTCCCAGGTGCAGGCTATATACACAAGCCCCATAGAAGAGTCACAGAGCAAGTTTTCTGTCTGAGGTTTGTCTAGCATAGATCCCAAAATCCTTATCGAAAATCCTAGAGAGTGAAGGACACCTTTGACTAATTTCTTTCCTTCCTTAATTCCCAAACCAGGGGATCTGACCCAATTATAACCCTGAGCATGGAGATGAGGGAGGCTGAGATAAACCCTCATAGGCTCCCAAATCCTCAGGTACCTAAAGCAATCCACAAGGGCACAAGCCCTCTCTGGCTGGCCAGAAGGGAAATAGAAAAGGCCTCAGGCCACTGAAGCTGGTCTAGGAGAACAGTTCCCCGGGCAGCCCTGGGGGAGGAGGAGGCCAGGATAACTCCCCTCAAAGAAGAGAACAAAACCCATAGCTGAGGAAAGCCCTGACCTCAGCAGCTCAGATCCCCAGGGGCTCACAGTGAATGGGGATTCCTAAGGATTTAAAGGAAGAGAAGTTTAAGAAGCTTCTATTTTGAATCCAGGCTAAGGGCTCCTTCTGTTTCTCAGCTCCTCCCTCAAGTTTTGGGGCCAGATCTGAATTAACTAGTAAAACCCCAACTTTCTTCCTTTGAAAGGGTTCCAGCAAGCAGATTTAAGAAAATACTTTGGTGCTCCCTTGCTAGAATTAACCCCCATACCCACACCTATCCCAAAACCAGGGTCAGCTTCATCTGCCTCAAATGACCTTGAGAAAAAGCGCTGCAATACTGGGCTGAGAATGCCCCTTGAATGACTAGGATTTACCAAAGGACTCGGTAAAATGGGGGAAGAAAGAAGAAGAATTAAAATTCCATTTATGCTGAGGAAAATTAAATCAGTTGGGACTAGCACCTTGCTCTCAGACCTGACAGGCCTGAAGAAATTTCTTCCTTCACCCTACAACTGCCCTCCCATCACCAAGGCCTAGCGCCCCAGGAGGTAATGGGCACAAAGAAACTTCAAAACTGCAAAGCCAGGCCAGTCTCTTTTAGGGGCTAACCCTCAGCCACAGCCGGTCAAGCAAAACCTAGAAGAGGCAGGCATGTACCCTGCTACCAGCTCACTGAAGGACTGAAGGGTTTTCCAAGGGGGATGAGGAGATAAACAAAATACAAACTGAGTAACCTAAAGGAAACTCAAATATCTAAGGAAAACAATTAACTTACAAACTCCAGGAGGGCCTGTATAGGTAAAAGGCATCTCTGAAACCTAGACCCCACAGGGGGTGCTGTGTTCCTGGGTTCCAGAACCAAGAGGCAAGTTGGCTTCAGGCTGGGGTAGCCTAGGGCCCTAGGGACCTCTGACCCAAGTTAGAGCATCACCCCAACATGTGGAGGATACACGGAGCCATTCTCCAAGTAGGAGAAACAGCGAGAAACCCAGGCCCTTAAGAATTCTAGCTGAGGCAGAACTCAAATCCCCAGAAGCTTCCCAACTTAAGCTCTGAACTGGGTAGGCCCACAGGGCACAGAGCTCTCAAGGTCTCAGGCCTGGAAGAGAACCCAGTTTTCCAGAGAGGTGTCCTATGTCTTCCTTCAAATTGTCAGGGGACAGGGATTGAGCCGCGTAGCCTGAGACTCCTGGCTTCAAACTGTCAAGGCTGCAGCACTAGAGAGCTCTGGACCTGGGTGGGGGTTCAGGCCTAGGTGGGGACTGAAGGCAAAGGCTCCAGGCACACTGGGCCCCTGCTCCAATCTCGCAGACCCCAGGCCTGAGGGGGCATTAGCCCCATAACCCCAAATGCCCCCATCACCATCTCCTAACTGGCAGATCCGGAGATGGCTCGGGACATGGGAGGCTTCAGGCTTGAGGGGTCTCCTTCCCGGTGTCCCATGGCTCCAGCCTGTTGGCAGCACCTCTGGCCCAGCTGGGAGCCAGACCAGCTCCGCGAGGGGGAGGACGCAGCGCGCCCTTCCTCAGTCTGCCTGTCCATCCCCAGGTCCCTCTGTCCACCGGTGCCCTGGCTTTGCCCACCATGGGGCTGCTGGTGGGCACAGGCCAGGCCTAGGCCCACGCCCAGCCCCCCTTCCTGCCTGGCCTCCTCTCTCGCCACCCCACCCCACCCCCCAGTGCTCGGCCTCGTTTCGTCACCGGATCCCCTGGAATGGGGGACGCGGGCGCGAAATACGAACCCAGCCACCGGCAGCTCCCTCCCCACGTGCGCTCGGGCCGCGGCGCGGAGGGCGGCCAGGGGAGGGGGCCCCTCACCTTTGCCCTCCATGGCATGCACGAAGTCCCCCTGGTACAACTGGCTGCGTAGCTTCTCCTCCAGGCTGAAGCCGCGGACGCTGACGATCTCCTCCACGTCCGACAGGTCCTCGTTCTCGTCGTATCTCTGGCGGTCAATCGGGCGCTGTGGGGACCCAAACCAGAGAGCCCGGGACATTACTGGGGGACTAAGGGTGGCCTCTACCCTGGGCCCAACACTAACAGGTGCAGGAGCTGCGCGCCCCCTGCACCCCACCATTGCAGCCCGAGCAACTTTGCGCAAATGCCAAAGATGCTGAAAAGCAGAATAAGGAGAGGGCCCCGCACCCCCAGGGTCCAGCAGTCCCCTCCTGTATCTTTGGAAGCCATGGAAGAGACATCTAGGGGCTCTCCTTTGCCCCCACCCCACGATGTGTAGAGCTTTGCCCACTCAGCCAGGAGCCTGGTTATGTAACCCGCGGAGGGGCTCCGGGCACGGGCTGGCCGGGCAGATGTAGGCCCCGAGAGGAGCCGCTGCAGCGCCCGGCTCGGCGGTAACAGCAGCCACGGCAGCCGCGGCGGCAGAGCCAGGAACCCGGAACCGGGGGCCGGCGGCATTTCTAACACTGGAGCCGCCCCCGAGCTACCAGAAAGGCTGGAAGCTGAAATGGAAGGGCTGAGACCCCAGCCACCCCCGCCGGCCGATCGCCAGTGCAAGAAGAGGAGGTGGGGGGAGGAGGTTCGGGGCTTGGGAGAGGGAGAGGCAGGCGGCCCGCCACAAAGCTCCGATCGGAGACCCCAAAACGCACCAGCAGCTGCCTCATCTCCCCATAAGCGCGCGCGCACACTCACTTCCTAAGGAGACTCCCCCACTACTCCCCGCATCCCCCAGCCTCCTCCCTCCACCGCCCAGAGCCCGGCCACGCAGCCCCCCAGATTCCGGGCGAACCCCGAACCCGCTCAGCCCCCTCCACGCCTTTCCGCGCTACCACCTCCCCACTTAAGTGTCTGAGACACTGAGCCTCAGAAGGGACTGGAGGAGTAAGCTGCTTGCTTCCTTTTGCATGCAATTTATTATATTTTTCCGGTCCTCTTGCAAAATACAGAAAAGGAAAGAAAAAGCAACAAGAAACAAACCAAAAAAAAAAAAAAAAAAAAAAATATATAAAATAAAATAAAAAGATTTTAAAAAAAAAAAAAGATACAACCCAAAATAATTCAACATTAAT
>CAUYRH010015784.1:0-34811 GCA_963574655.1 Perodicticus potto | reverse complement strand
ACCAGAGGCTTGTTGGTCAGTGACTCATTTGTTCCTAAAATTCAGTTGAGGGGACAAGAATCTATAAATTATCATTGCCTCAATTGATTATTCTTGCTTTGGGAAATAGTGTTGACTGATACTCAAATGTAATTTTTGTTTGTTTTTTTTTTTTTTGGCTGGGGCCAGGTTTGAACCCACCACCCTCAGTACATGAAACCGATGCCTTACTTCCTGAGCCACAGGCACCACCCTAAATTTTTTTTTTTTGTAGAGACAGCGTCTTACTTTATTGCCCTCAGTAGAGTGCTGTGGCGTCACACAGCTCACAGCAACCTCCAACTCCTGGGCCCAAGATGTTTTTCTGATTAGTTTGTGGTAACCAGTACAGAGTCATCTTTGATTGATGATGAATTTGAAAACAAACACATACAATATCTAGTCTTAGCTTAACTAAGACGGTATTTCCATCTCCCCCAACCTTCGGGAGCAACTGGAAAGTGCTCAGGACATGCCACTCTAAAATATACTACTTTGCTATTGATTCTATCAAGCTGAGGGCACTTAGGGAATAGCAAATGCAAAAAAAGTCTTTATCTGAGTTCCCTTATCTGCCTAAAGATGGAGCTTCTAAAGAGAACTCAGTTGTCATCAATTCCCTCCCTGGCCCCGAGAGTTTCTTAACCAGGGAGAACTGATTCTTTTTTCCCTTAATATCAAATAAAATATTTATTTACAAATTGAGAAGGGACGTGAAGAAAGGAGCTTCAAGAGGGATGGGAGGAGAGCCTGGTCTGCTGAATGAATTAGTCTGGAGGGCCCACAGGGACAGGCACTACTCAGCAGTTCTCACCAAAAAAAGGAGAAAAGAATGTGGGTATGAGGTAACCCAGGTAACCGATGAGCAATAGCAAAGGAAAGTAATCAATGACCAATAGAAAAGAGCAATACAGCCAAAAAAAAGCACAGAGGGGCCAATAAAAGAGTTGCAATCAATTTCAAATGGAAAGAAAGAGTGTTTATACCCCTGCCCAGCCTTGGCATCACTGTCTCTCTCACCTTTTCTCTTTCATGAGAGAGACTCACTTCCAACTCTCTTTGAAAGTGCTCTAAATTTTCCCTTTCTTCTTAAATAAGAGTTCTCATTCTTATACTTGTGCAGGTAAATTTTGCTCTCTATTCATACTGCCTGTGCTGCTCCAGTTTTACTTTCAATTCCAGCCCTGCCTCAGTTGAACTTTCTAGCTCAGCCAAATAATCAAACCTGGTAAATGGGATTCTGGATGAGAGAGGATACCTGGAAAAGTTAGGTCTGCGAGAACAAAAGTCTTCTAACAGGAGCCCCCAAGGACACACATACAAAATCCTTCCCAGGGTGATGCAGTCTTGGGAATTTGTAGAAATCTAACTTTCTGGGACCTGCTTGCTTCTGCTTCTGTAAAAGCCCAAGCCTGCCTTCTGCAGCTTGATTCAAACTGACCAATGATAAGGTACCTATGGATAAAGAGCCCTTAATTGGAGATAACAGGGAAAAGTTGGAGTCAGAGGCCATTTTTGGACTGTAGTCCGCCATAGCTCCACTGGTTGCAATAAAGCCCCTTCTCCATATCTTGTTATTGAGGCAATTCTGTCTCTCCATCAAGCCTCATTTTCCTGCAACAGGGGAACAAGGGTACAGGGACCTCCAACCTCCAACACAAAGTATAATCACACACAGTTATGGGATACACATTGATGTAATAATACTTGTATGCAGCGTGGAATGATTGAATCAAGCTAATTAACATAGCCAATGACATTAAATACTTACCATTTACTCCTTTTGTCCAACAGCAACTTTATACCCTTTAACCAACACCTCCCCATTACACCAAGATTAATTCTTATCATAGAAAAAGAGACTAGAAGTTGACATCACACCCAGTTTGTCACAAACTATCGCTTACTCTTCTAAGGTCCTGCTCATCTTTCCCCCAATCATTTACTCTCTCCTAAGGTACGTATATTTTCCCTTCATTCACTCCTATGAAGACAGTATATATGCTCCTCAATTTCACTTGTTTTTTGTGTATTTGCTTTTATTTCCAAGAACGCACCCATACTATTTCTCCTATTAATCTACCTGTGGTCAGTTTATTTCATAGACTTAAGTTATCAAAACTTCAGAGGGGAAAGGGAAAGTATTCCCTCCCCATAAAGTCACAGCAATATTCTGTAAGAAAATTTCCATTCACAGACAGATACCTCATTGTCCTTTTCATTATTCTGCTGGTAATATTTGTAAGAAATTGCCACATTGCTGTCAAAGTGAAACATAGCTGGACTGTAGGTCCAGGCAATAGAGACAGATTTTGTTCAATGATAACTATTGCAGTAGAAAGGAGAGTTCAAAATAAAATGAGCTCAACTTTGCCAAAAGAAAAGGCAGTGTGTGCTGCAAGACATTGAGAAGTAATTAAGGAAGTTTTGTCCCTTAATTGGCACTCTTTTAGAGGAGAAACAAACTTCTCACATCTTCACAGTAAAAGGTAGTTATACAAGCTGGAGCCAGGAGCTCACTGCTTGTCCACAGAAGTTAGACCTGCACCCACCCACAGGGACTGGGAGTAGAGCTGTCTCTTTGCATGTTTGCATTTCAAAGAGACTGCTCTCAATCCTGGGGGAGATAGCTCTGGATAGTAGATTTGCATCCCAAAGGGACAGAGAAAGAATTTATAATTGCAATCTTTCTAAAACAGCTGCTCTAAAAGAAGGGTAGGAGCTATCAGCTTCTGGGTGGATTTTAGCTGGAACAAACAGGAACTTCTGGCAACACTGAGCTTTCCTAGGTCAACATTTTGATGGGGTAATTAAAGTGATCCTAGGAAGACAGCCATAGCCATAAGCTTCTAGAACCAAGACTAGAGTTTAGTTAAGTCTTTTTACTGTGTTTGGATGTAGTTGTTTTGTGCTGAGAGTTTCTGCAGTTCTAGGGCCTACACTTAAGCAGATATAGAGTTCGCTGGAACATTCCATATAATATTGCAAATCTGCCAAAAAACCCTAAGAGGGACTATTTTTAAACCTTTTAAACCTCTGAGGTAATTTAGGTTTATAGGAAAATTACGTGATTGACGGGCCTCAGGCCTGTAATCCCAGCAGGTGGGAGGCTGAGGCAGGTATGATTCAAGACAGGTGGCACCATGATCTGCTGCCTTAGCCCTGGGGGTGTTGCTAGGCACTTCTGGATGGTCAATTTCATGGATGGCACCTTGCTCTCTCCTCATGTGAGTTTCCAGGGACTGAGAGTTCTGACACCTTGCTGCTGATTGGACAACTAGCTGCAATTGATTAAGACCCAGTCCCTAAAAGTCAACATTGAGTTCTGGCAAAACAACCTCCTATGACTATATAACCCCCTGAGCAGAGTGGCTAGACAGACCTCAAAGAGGCAGCAGGAAAGCTTGTTCCACTCCTGGATTCTCTCTGCCAGGAGCTTTGTTTTTTTTTTGTAAGTTTTAAGTTTTATTTCTGTGAACAAACCCTCTCTTTTCACTGATCCTGTAATCTGCGGATTCATTCTTCGATTCTCGGAGACCAAGAACCTGAAACACCAGTATCAGATTTGGCGAGCCAGCCAGGAGAAAAGATGAAGTTCCTGTATCAGGTGGATTGCCCCAGCTCACGAGTTCCAGACTAGCCTAAGTAAGAACAAGACCTCATCTCTGAAAAATAGCTGGGCATTGTGGTGGACTCCTGTAATCCCTGCTACTTACAAGGCTGAGGCAAGAGGATCACTTGAAGCCAAGAGTTTGAAGTTGCTGGGAGATAAGACTATAGGGCACTCTACCAAGGGTGACCAAATGAGACTGTCCTAAAAAAAAAAAAAAAGACAAGAAAAAGAAAAATCCCATTATTATTAACTGGTAGGCCTATGATTTGAGCCCTCTTCTGTTTTCAAAGTCAGAATCTTACTGATTCACCAAACCTAAAATCTGGTAATTTTTTCAAATTCTTATTTGAAGAAAATTGTTCTGATGAAATACTTTTCTAAGTTTCTTTTCTGTTGTGAATTCTTAGATTTAACATCCTTTGTACCATTTTTCTTTTAAATTGGATTAGGTCTCTGGGTACAGTAAAATAAAGAGAAAATAAAGTTTCTCACTTTTTAATTTCTTCTATGCTTTTTAATGTTATTTTCTCTCTGGATGCAGGTTTCTCTTCTTCTTGTTAGGGGGAGAGCTGATGCATAGCAAAGGAAAGAGAAAAATGGGAACATAATTGGATGAAATCAATGAAATGAATGAGTTTAAGGTTGCAGGGTTTCTCAATCTCAGCACTGCAGACATTTTAAAATAAAAAATTCTTGGGGTGGGTGCAGTCCTGGGCATGGTAGGATGTTTACCCGCATCCGTGGCCTTTCCCCACTAGATGCCACTAGCAACTTCCCCTGAGTTATGATAACCAAAAATATCTTCAGGTTGTCAGATGTCCCCTAGGAGGCAAAATCATGTCAGTTGAGAACCACTGGATAAAAGGATCCAAAAAAAGGAAATGAGGGTGGCACCTGTGGCTCAAAGGAGTGGGGTGCCGACCCTATATACCAGAGGTTGGGGGTTCAAACCTGGATTCTGGCCAAGACTGAAAAAAAAAAAAAGGTAATGAAAAACATTTCACTTCCTCTGTGTCCCTGCTGTTGCCCTGTTTTGGTCTGTAAAGTTTTTGAATTCTACCATAGTACTTTTGGAGCCTGACCTGTTTCAAACTCTGACCCTTGTGCTCATGAACCAGTTTCCTGACCTTTCTGTGACATCTTTCATGGCCCAGGCGTCAATTCATAGGTGACTTCTTGCTTTTGTTTTTTGTCTCAATCTAGAGTTTTATTTGACTCAGACTTTTATACTGAAACACCAACATTTTCAAGCTGACTAAAGTACAATCCTGCCTCTCCAACCTGTTTTGACCGAGATCTCAATTTCACCTGCTTGGTTCCTTTATGTGATGGTCGCCCACTTCTTGGAGCCTTTGTCGTCTTCTCCACTGCCAGAAACCATGGACGCTTTGCCTCATCTCTCTGCCAAGGACTATCATTCTTGCGTGCCACTTAATAAATGAAGCCCCATTTAGTTGTGCTTCAAAAATGAAAGTATAAAAGGAGTTAATTCTTGCAAAATTGTCAGTACCGGCAAAAAATTAAGGAATTGATTTACACAGGGAAATAAGACGAATTAGCTTTGATAAGGAGACCACACATTTCTGCGGTTAGGACTTTGAGAGCACACAGTCCAGCTACCAGAGAGGCAGAACTAAGTTAAAAACGATAACAACACCAACGAAGTTTCCCATTAGTAAATTTCACTCTTCAATCACTTCTCCCCTTTTAGCACTATGAATTGCTTCCTAGTTTTATTAGGTGTACTATATACGCTCTGTGGTAGTGGGGATGTTAACGGGGTCTTTGCTTCTCATTTCCCTGGATGGAGTTCTGTGTGCCGCTCTGACTGACAGACTAGTGGATCCCTGTTTCAGTTCCCTGAAATTAGAGACAAAACAACAGCATTTTGATGTGTTTTTTCTCTTTTGGTTTTGAATGAGAAAGATAGAATAAATCTGTTCTAATTCAGATTTAAAGTAAGAAGAGAATTCATGTGATTAAATCAACAACCTTAGGAATAAAATCAATCAATCAATCAATAAACTTTCCACATGAAGCTACTTTATTTCAAAGCTCTGTTTCATTTCTAACTACACTTACCTGGTCACTATTTTTTCAATTGGCAAGCACTTAAGGAAATTTATTCCATCTTGTGGAAGCCACCTTCACTGAAAGTTTCTCAGGATTTAAAGGTAATAGAAGTAATTAAATTTAGCAGAAACTTCATCTTCTAAGGGTTGATAAATAATACATCATTTATTTGAGACCTTTATCTGAAAGGTACATGGAGATATTTAGAAATCTTTACCGCAAGGTATTTTTCCATCATAAATATAGAACCAAATAGCTTCTAGATACAGAATGTGCTTGAACTAAGGTATATTTGGAGAGGACACACTGTGGTCTGCAGCAATTGTACATTTTGAAACAGAAACACGTTTTGATGCTTTGGAAAATAACTGTTCCTCTGTCAGTGATAAGATCTAATTATAAATTCTTGGAATCTAAAATTGGTGGTGTATTTCTTTTTGATCTTTCATTATTAGATACATTAGTTTATGAGGTAGGGTTTTTGCTCAGAAAAGGCCATTATTTTGCCTAATCTGGAATAGGTTTCTTGAGAGTTTATCAGACAGTTTTTAAAAGAAAGAGAGAATTACTAGATAACATCCAATATGCGTATCATCTAAATGTACTGATTGGATAAACTTTTTCTCATATATCCTTGGTTAGCTTGTACTTTCTGTTATTATTTGGTGGTATGTTTGGCTTTTACCTTTTTATTCACATATATTATTTATTTGACTATTATAAGAGAGGCAAAATCATGTAAGAAGAGGATATTTGGATATGTTTAGGAGGGGAGCTATATTACCATAACTGATTAAGAAGATGGGAAATAGTAGCAAAATAAAATTTCTAAGGATAATAATTAAAATAGATGGTAATACAAGAAATCAATGTGTACTCCCATAGAGATCACAGCATTGGGCTTGTAGAAAAAATATGAAAGAATGTCCCTATTTCAGAAATGAAATAATAACTAATTAAAAAAATTGTCAAAACCAACAGTAGCAAGTGTATACTGCACAAAGAGGACGCTAGAGCTATGACTTTATAATATTAATATGAGCAGAAGAAAAGATCTGTGACCAAGGCTTAGGTTTAGGATTGAAAGATCTCAGCACAATAAATCAATAATGTATTATCGCATCATCCGTTATAACAAAATGTTAATATTTTCTCCTAACAGCCCAATAGATTGAACAAGCCGACTTATGGGATATAAACATCGGGGCTTTTTCTTTTTTTTTAACCTCTTACTTTCTTTAAATGCCTGATGAGGGCAAATTTTTTCCCTATTCTAGAGTAAAAAACTTGAGAAGCCTCTTCAAAACACCATTTCAATCAAGTAAAAACAAAATAAACTAATTAAAATCCAAACTTGATTTAAAATTACATGAGGATTTTTCCACTTTCCCAACTTGAATCTGAAAGGAATCCTGAAACTTGGCAAAGAGAGCAATAAGCTACATTTCTTCTCTTTCCACTCTGGCACTCCCATCCCTCCTGCCACGCTTTCTTACCCCCTTTTTTCTTGTTTTACCTCTACAGCTCTCCTTCACAGTTCTCCCCACCACTGGCAGAGAGCAGAAGTGAGATAAATAACACTTTGGTATGAACACTCTATTAGTGATCTCTGCATTTGGCAAATGCTCAAGGATGACACACTCTTGCAGGCTCTTCAGAGACCCTCCTTATCCATTTTGAGGGATCATTTGCCTACACTACTCTTGACGTGAACAAATGTGTCTCTATTCCTGCTGGTCCCTTTATCCTGCCTTGGCACTGAGAATCCACATCAGCTCTGGCTTTTCTTAGCTGAAGCCTGTTTGTCCTTCCAGACCAGCTATGTTGACCCATCACAGTTTTCTCTCATTATTGTCCTATAGCTGGTTCACTTTTGTAGTGACAAACCTTTGGAGTATATGTACTAACTCTACAGTCTCTTCTTTGCAATGTCTTTAAAGCAGCTAACTGCAAGGGCTTGGCCTTAGAGCTTACAGGTGGCAGTCAGACATCAGTCTTGTGTTCCTCAAATACATACATACTAAATTTTGTTTTCTCCTTGAAGCTTCTTACTGTTGTTAAAGGGTGATTAATGAAAACAACCTGTACAAATTAATAAATGGATGCAAAACAAAAACTGTGGCACGGACCTAAATTCTGCAAAGACATAGGCACAGTTAAAAATCATACTAAGCAACCATTGTCTCCTACTTTGCTACCCTGTAATTAATACTCAGGAGTCACAGAGCTGATGATCAGAAAGATTCTTAGCCTTCTCCATGATTAATATCACCTTTGTGAAACCTAAGGCTAGGTTTTGAGATAACTTCAAGACTCTACATTCCAGCGGATTGACTGATCTGCCCAGATCAGTGACCCACGCCAAGGAACTCCAACTTGGGAAGTGACCCAACACAAGTAGATGATTTCTATATCCCTAGGATTTTGCTCTGAACCCAGCTAATTAGCTGACCAAACTGCCTAACCCTTTGCCTGCTAAATTATCTTGAAAACTCTTTCTCCCAAATTCATAGGTAGATGGATTTGAGAAAATGCGTCCTGATTCCCACTTGGTGCTCTGTGATGTTAAACTTTTTCTACTGCACACCCAGCCATCTCGGGGTATCAGCTTTTCTCTGTTCAGTGGGCAATATAACTCACCTGGGCTTGAACATTATCTGTAATACCCCATTCCATTTTGAATAGAAAAGGCTCACAGGACATCCACAAATCTCTTTATACCTTGTCTTTCAATAATCTCCTAGAAGTCTAGGAAATTTTGAAATTACTTTTGGTATTTGAATTTAGCGATCTAACCCTCCCCCTTTATAAAACAGGGCAAAAAGAAAGATTTATAGTGCAGCTCAGTCAAAATCAATCATTTAAAATCCTCTCCCAAGCTCTAAGTGCTATCAGCTGTTATATCCTTGTTACAAGTAAGAGGATCAAAGGTTATCTGATACATTTCAATAACTAAACATTTTTCTTGTTTATTTAACATCGCCTTTGGTATTTTCCTCAATCATTTTGTGTATTCCACTTCAAAGGTTGTAAATGTTCTTCATATTTTTTAAATCATATTATTAAAAATGTAACTTGGTATAAATTATTTCAACAGCACAGTTAATTCCATTTATCTTTTGTTATAATCGTCAAACCTATTAAACATTCTGGCCATTTTTTCCCTTACATGGACTCCAACTCTTTTAATCTTCATCAAAATAATATCATGTCTCATTACCAAAACATGTCATTTTCTCTTAAAGTCTTTTATTATGCTCTTTCCTCCATTAAAACACCATCAATCTCATCTCTAATGCTATATAACTGTGAATGAAGGAAAAGTTCATACAACTTCTCTAGACATCTTACAAAATTAATTACAATTTTGTTGAGGCAAGATTGATATAAATTGGGATGCGTATATACAATAAAATGATACTAAAATGATAGATTCAGTCTGTTGAGTAATATTTGACAGATTCAGTCTGTTGAGTAATATTTGACCCTAGTAGACCTTCTGGGGACACTCATTCTATCAATATTTAAATTTCAAACAATGACAACATAAGAAGAAGCACATTTTGTCATCATGGTAACTCTCATTACATAGTCGTCCTTTAAGAAAAACATTGTACTTGCTATTTATAACATTTCAGACCTTTCTAACATTGCATGCTGTTAAACTTCACTGTTTAATTTGTTCAAAGATTTTGGACAGCTTTTGTGAATGAATATATGAGTACTAAAGATTTGGCATTTTGCTAAGGGGATAGAAAAGAAAAAATAGGTTTTTTTTCTTTCCTTTTCTCCCTCCCTTCCTGCTTTCTTTTTGCATTTATTTGTTTAAAGTGAAAAGGAAGTTGAGGAATGAATCTATTTCCTTTAAATCACACCAATTTGCCGTCCATCATATCTATCCCAAAGTTTGTAATAATCAAGTTTTTCAAGTCATCTGCTATATAAAAATAATTTTTAGAAGCCAGGGAGGAAAGTAACAATCCCTGATATATTCCTTAAACTCCTCCCTCTACGTAGAAAAACAACAGAGCAAAACATTTGTTCCCAAATGCTTAGAGTTTTTCATGGGAAAAAAATAACAAGGTAATTGGGAGGTGCTTTTAAGAGAAATTAGTTTCTCTCGTCACCTGTCATTGAGATAGATTGCACTCGGCTGCTTCCTAGAAGCAGAAATAAAATCTAACATATTTGTGGCTAAGACAATAGTGCGCATATTTTTAAATTACATCAGGTAGGGCCTATCATTTAAGATTCGTTGCTATTGTCATTGTCACAACATTCTACATTATTCAAACCAAGCATCAATTCCATTAGTCAGTCTCTCCTTTGCTGTCAAAGATGCGAATACAGGCTTGTATTGCTTAAAGTAAATGCATCATCTGAACAGGAAATGTGTCAGGAAATATTAAATGATATAAGGTATGATTCTGAAATGCAATCAAATAAATATGAGTCCCACTCACTTCAACAAAGAAAATACTTCTCACGAAAACCCTCTAAGATATTCCTTCCTGTATTCCTCCTACATAGTCAGTGTTCACCAACCTAACAACCTGGTTCCACATAGATGCTCAATACATAGCTTTGATTGGATGACTGGCTCAAAGAATGAATGAAAGATTGAATGAATGAAAATCAAAGACTGTTTAATATGCTGAAAATACACTCAGGAAGTAGGGTGGTTTATTAATATTTCTCTTGTTGTTGAGAAAAATATCAAATAAACATACCCCTTTACAAATTCTCAAATATCCTATAACGAGTCATATTTATATCACCTTCTATGGCTGGAAAATAGGAACTTCACTCTGCTGAACAACAGTGAACTACTCTAAGTAGTTATGTTAGGATGGGAAATTGTGTTTTTGTCACTGAGAAATATTAGATCAATATTCATTTCATGAGTTAAAGATGAAAATTAAAACACTTTTCCCGGTACTTCTTCTGAGGCTAGACACCAAATTTGGATTCTGGTCCACTACTGAAAATGATTTTTAGCTTTCCCATGATAAAAATGATTATATTAAAACATCGAGACTATCAGTTTAATAAAATAGCCTATCTACTTTGTTTAAAAAATAAACGATTAGGGTAAATATTTTGATTTATTGGATTGGTGGCATAATTCATTTTTACCATAATCATCTAGCACATACGTAGTTAGACCACAACCTGCTTACTTTACTAACACTGGATATTATATGAATATTATGCCAAGCACTTTGAAATATTGTGCCTCACAGAATATAGGATAACTTGAATTGAATTTAAAAACAGCACTTGTTTACAATAATATAAATTAAAATTAGCTCTAATTTATTAAGGATCGATTATGTTTCATGGGTTTTATATATATGATTTTTATCTTCATTTCAACCCAGTGAGTTTATAATTATAACTCTTATTGTACATGTATGGGAGACACTCAAAAAGTTTGGGTAATTCACCCAATCCAGACAACAAATTATTAATGTTCAGATCTAAGCCGCCTTTTTCACTATACAAAACTACACTTATGATACAATGACTGACAGACTTTTTCATTCATGAACATCACTGCCAGGCTAGTTCTCAAATGCATCCAAAATGATTCCATATGTTGTCATTAAGGTTTCTATTTTTATTAAAAAGAAAAAAAGCAAAGGCAAGTTCTGAATTTTCAGAAAATATGTTAGAACATATAGAATGTAATTTACAATGAAGATACAAATATTGTGGGAGATGTGTCTTCTTCACTCATAAGCGCTTCATCCATTGGAACGGAGCTCAGTGGTGTGGCTGGCTTGGTCTCTCTCTGTCTTTTTCCCTATTCTGGCCCCGGTGGGGTGCTCTCACTTATCTGACTGCTTCAAAAGTTGTAAGTCTTCTTCATATTTTTAAAATTATATTATTAAAAACATAACTTGGTATAAATTATTTCAATGGCACAATTATTTCCAGGAATAAGCCACTTACTGGGATTAATGTCCTTACTGGGATTAATGTCCTTTAATGTCTTAAGATGCGTTGGATGTCTTGTTATTAAATGTCTCTAGGACAATCTAAATAAGCATCACCTAGGGCAAACCCAGCCCCAGTGTGGTGTTCCTACAGACAGGTGCGCCTACTGGACTCTGGTTGTATATTGAGGCCTGTTGTTATGTTAACTTGAATCTTCCATCTTAGCCTTTAATAAAAATATTCAGCTAGCAATTAATACTTCTTAATCTTACCTTCCATTTTGTACATATTTTGGATTTCTTTTAAAAAATGCTACTTATTTGGCTCCCTGAGAGACTTCAACAAATTAATAAGATACCTAACAAAGGCAAACAATGTCACCTAGTTTTATGTAACCTTATATTAATTTGAAATGAAGAACATAAAATAACCACCATGTTAATATACATACACACACATGCATGCACAGACACACAGAACAGAAAATCAAAAAATAATTACAGTATTTTCAAATGGTTTTGATGGCTGCTTGGGGGTGATACTTTTATATAGGAAGTTGATTACAGTCTTAATTTTACTGTTTTGGAACAAGTAAAGGAAAAGTATGAGCGATAGTACAAGTAGTACGCATGATGTTTTTCTTTTTTATGTATTTTCTAAATTGTATGTAACACACATATAGAGTGCTTTTATTAGAATCAAACTAAAAATACATTTTCTTCCCCAGACAGATCACTTTCATTATGTCTTACACAGCAGCCTGTTTTGTGGTAAACCTGTGAAGGGAAGAACTGATGCCTGCTAATTTTTCTTTTTTGACCATATGGAAAAACTTACATTAAACTACAAATTACATAAATATTGACACACAAGTACCTATTCCTATGTCTGGGCATGAAATATTTAATTTTTATGTCTGAAATGTTTTACATTAGCATCTGTTTTTGCACGGGGATGCTCATAAATTACTCTGGCATTCTGACTAAATTATCTTCCTAAATCCATGTATCACAGGTTAGGAAATCCACTGGGTCCAGATTCAGAAGTATTATATTTCTATTAGAGATGCCTTATATTTTTTTCTCAGTATTTTGATAGGGTTACCATATTTCAAATTAACTTAGTAATAATACAGCACCTTTAGGATATGTAGCTAGAATTACAGCACCAAAATAATTTATGACAATAAATATAAAAGTTATTTCTGATTCAATTATCCAAGGAATGCTCATGTTAGCATCTAACATAAGAGTGAGGATAAGAAAACTGAAATTTAACTGTGAGCCCTCCTGATAGAGCATTACTCCTTCATGAGAAGGGACTTGGGTATGTTTTGTTTTAGCTCATCCAGTCCTCTGCATTTTACCTCTGGCAGTTTAACTTACAGGTATTAAGTGCAAGGAATAGAAAAAAAAATGTCTTAGTAAACTAATTTTTACAGACAAGTTTTGGCACTTGAGTTACATTCACTGTCTAAAAACTAAATGTTTGGATAAAAATATTAATATCAATTTTCAGTAAAATTGAATATGACTCTTTTTGACATGACTTTATATATCATAGTAGTACAGTAGATTGGTTCTTAGGGAACCAATACTAATATAAGCACTGTGTTTTTTCTCATAAAAATATGCTGCTTTTTATCCTTGTTCTGTATTAATATTAAGACCCATGAAAACAGACCTACCACAAACTTCCTGTACAAAACCTGCAGGGGGAAGAACAAAAACCCTAGGGTTTTGCAAGTCCTAATATGGCATGTGGTTATGCATAAATTACAGGCACATGTAAACCAAATGAAATGTCTTTTAATATGTAAACTCGATGACAATGAATTAACATATATTCCTGGGATTTTTAGAAGGATTTTAAAGAAATCCTTTTAAAAGAAACTTTCCTTTGTGGAATGGAAGGATTTTCACATCAGCTCTTAAATGTTTGTGATAAAAATGTAATTTGTCTGGCCAAGATTCAGCAGTGGATACCAAAGCCAACTTCTCTGTGTAAATGGCTACAGATCTGGACAAAATATGCAGTAAATGCAGCAATTATTTTCAGGCCTTGTTTGCCATTCTGTACTGGGCTTTGGTCCATAAAAGAAAGGCAACTCCCGGGCAGCGCCTGTGGCTCAAAGGAGTAGGTCGCTGGCCCCATATGCCGGAGGTGGTGGGTTCAAACCCAGCCCCAGCCAAAAACTGCAAAAAAAAAAAAAAAAGAAAGAAAGAAAAAAGAAAGACAACACCCAAGATGAGCTTCCTATTCATTCACTCTGGGGTTTGTCTGGAAGCCCTTCCTAAACATGGGCGAAGTAGAGAGCAGTGGTCTTGCTGGACCAAAGATACAGATTTGAATTCAGGATGCTGAAGAAAATAGAGAAGGAGGAAGTGGAGGAAGGAGAGAGGAGAAGGAAAATAAAAAGCATAAAGTTTAGAAACAAAGAAGTCAAAATATTTTTTAAAAAATGATTACACGAGTCTATACATATAAAACAGTAAGTAACCAAAGTAACCTAAAGTGAGTAGAGTATTTTACTCCATCACATCAAAGTGCTTTTGAATAATTAAAAACATGAATTTCAGGCGGTACCTGTGGCTCAAAGGAGTAGGGCACCAGCCCCATATGTTGGAGGTGGCGGGTTCAAACCCAGCCCCGGCCAAAAAACTGCAAAAACAACAACAACAAAAACACCCCACGAATTTCCACCTACTATTCACAAGGACTGTAGAAAGTTTTGTTGTTTCTCCCAATCCATTTTTTGACAAGAAGGACCTGAGTCATTTAAAAGTCCTAACTAAATACTGTAAGATACAAAGGGAAGGACAGAGGGGTCAGGAGAGATAGATGTGTAGATATATGTGTATATCGATATATAAAAATAAAAAACAGGAATGTAGGTATAACTCAACCCAAGATGGTAATTTTCCTACCATTGAAAATACTAAGATTAATAACTAAATATATTTCAAATTTTGTAGGCTTCTTCTAAAAATAAAAGAAATAACAAATGAAGTTAGTACTATGGTCTAAATGTTTCTCTCCCCTCCCCCAATTTTTATGATGAAACCCTAATCCACAAACTGATAATATTAAGAGGTGGGACCTTTGGGTCATGGTTAGGTCACGAGTGGAGATCTCAGCAATGAGATTAATGCCCTCATAAAGAAAAATAAAGGGAGTTTTTTCTCCCCTTCCTGTTATGTGAAGACACAGTACAAAGGTACCATCCATGAGAAGGCAGGACCTCCCTGGACACGGAATCTACTGTGCTTCTTTCTTGGACTTCCCAGTCTCCTTGCTCATAAGCCACCCCATTCATGATATTTTGTTGGTACAGTGAGGACAAACTAAGACAGTAAGCATCATGAAAATAAGCACTTGACCTCTAAAAGTGACTGTTTTGAAGGGGAAAGTACTCATTTAAACATGAAGTTTCTCATCTGCCTACAAAGGCAAATCATTGTTTTTGGTATAAATGCTGAGATAGTTGTTATCACAAGGAAGACTGCACACAAAATACCCCTTTAATATGTTTGTGATGTACATTGCGTTATTAGTCATCAGTTATCCACATATTTGGAATCATGCCTCTTCTGAATAAAAATGTGCCTTTATTCCACAGTCCTCCCTAATTAAACTCAATTTTTCTGTATAAAGTGATTAATTACAAAATGAAGCCAGCAGTTTTTAACATTAATATAATAAAGAATAAAGATAATTTTTTTCATGGAAGAGAAATTTAAAATATTACACTAGTATCGTGCGATGTTTAAGAGCTCTACACTGAGCCTGATTGCTTTGGTTCAAATACTGGCTCAGCTATTTAGTGTTTTCTTTTTTCTTTCTGTCTTTAAATTTGATAAAATTAACTTACAAGTGCCTTAGTTTCCTTATTTATAAGATGTGAGTTTAGTCTACTTATTTTTTTGACTTACTATGAAAATTAAATGAACTGATACTATGTGTATGGAAAATGTTTAATCAAGATATAGAAAAGTCATTCCTGACTCCCAGAAAAACATCCATCAGGGTTGACTAGTAGTTTTATATCTACACTACCACAGACCTATTGTCCTTCTATTTTCCTTTCTTATACCTGGTCCAGTCTTGACCAGTAGGGCGTATTAAATCACTATTTCATTATCATGATTATAAAGATTATGATTAGTTGATTACCTGATATGTACAGACCATTATGACAAACTCTTTATTTCTCTTAACAGACCTATAAAATAGATATTATTCAAGTTTAATGGCAGAAGTGAGAGATCTAAGGAGCTTAATCAATACTAATTTTAATATTTGAGATTCAAACTCTATTTTGTCTAAATTTCAAACCATTCTTTCATTCATTAAGATTGTTAATTAATTTATCACATTTTCGCTTTCTTGTCCTTTGGTAATCACAAATTCCTGGTAATGAGTAAATAAATCACTGATAATTCCTTGTGAGTGAGCAAGAAAATGGCAAGCAAAGTGTACTTTTTCTTTCTCCTATCAATACCATATAACATATTATTGATATTTATAAAGTCATCAGCTACTGCTAATTAGAATATTGGTAGCACACATAGGCCACTTTTATGAAAAAGAAAAAGAGCAAAGCTAACCATGATATTGATTTTCCAATTAAAAGGCAGTCGTTTATCTAAAGACCCTGAAATTGTGATAGTGTTTAAAGACAAAACAAAACTGAATTAATGGAAGTTTACTGAGAGAACAATTAAAAAGGCCAAGTTCACAGGCATGATACTACACAGCTTCCTCTCTGCACCACTATCCTTCTGTAGCCCAATGGAGCTACCTGATCTTTGCACAGATCCCTTTTCTATTAATGCAAAGAGGAATGGTGACCTTTCCATTTATTTTCCCATGGAAGTTCCCATTTTCCGATCATAATTAGTATCATTAAGCCATAAAGAGAAAGAAAGCATCTGTATTATAGGATTCCACACCAAGCCATGGATGAGTTACAGCTCTGCATAACCTCAAATAGTACTGACATTTAAAAAATTGAGCTCCTTAAGACACATGCATAAATCTCTATAGTTGGAATTTCAGAGGAAATGTTTTTGAGCAAAAGGTTCCTCCTGGAGCCAATAAAAGTGTTATATTTGGGTGAGAACAGTCATGATTCTTTTTAAAGATAGCTTTGTGCTTTCAATGGGCAGTTTTTTATGTAGAGTTGATGCTATTCTATAATGCCATTACTTGCCATTCGACATCATTAACCTGGCCTTTTAATTTTTTTTTTTTTTTTTTTGGCAGTTCAGTCTTGTGATGGAAGGACAGAAACTCTATTGTCCTTGCTGTTAGTTCAAATTTTTATGGAGTGTCATTTCCACAAAGCCAAAAGGTGGAAACTACAACCTATTCCTGAAATGCTTTCTTCCCTTCCTACTTTCGCCAGCCTTGCTCATTCCCTCTCATCCTTTCAAACAATCACAAATTAGATGCCCCTACTGCAGAGAGCTTTCAACTACCAGAAAAGTAAATTAGCATTTCATTAACATGTTCAAAATATATTCTCTTTAAAAATATGTACTTTTTAAAAAGTGAAGCGACTATGTTATGCCCACTTTTGTATTCTCAATTCACAGAAAATTTGTCTAGAATAAATAAAATATACTATGTTCTTTGTAAAGTTACTATGAGGAATATGAAGAAGAATGGAAGAGTATTAAGAGGGGGTTGTATTTTAACGAGGGAGGACTGTACCAATTTTCATTTATTGCAACATACAATTAAAAAGAAATTAACACCATGGGTCAGGTGCAGATAACATACTCTAGAAAAGCTTAAGTCTATTTCCAGCCACTAATCTAGAATGTAAATGGAAATAATCCCTTTATCATCAAAGAATTGTTTACCATTTTGCTTTTTATAGGAGCCATCATAACCTTAAACAGTCTTTAGGGAAAATAAATAGGAGTGTTTATAACCCTAAGTACTTCTTTTATACCAATTATCACAGATTCAAAAACCTTGGGAAAATTCTGCCAGGCATTTATCAGCCAGTGGTGGCTTGATTGCACAAATGGGGGTGGCTGGGCTTGTCAGCAGTTAATGTAAAGTTTGTGAGTCATAAATTGGATGCATTCTGTTCAGCAAAAGCAGTGTATAATTGTTGACACATTAATGTAAATGAAGAAGTAAGATTATCATCTTCTTTATAATTTTGGCTACCACTTACTGTATTTAAAATAGAGAATATATTATGATGTGAATGATCAGCCTGATGAGAACTCACAAACATCACTGCAGAATAGGAGTGGTGGAGGATTATATATTCCCACATCCTCAGAGGAAAGATATTGTAGTGTCAGCATCTAAGAGAGAACTGTCCAAAGTACTGGGATCTAGATATGTAAGATGGAAAAGAGATCATGGTTCCATTTTTTTTGTAATGTGAACCAAATATTTAACAAAGAAAATAAAATGTCAAAGAAAAACATCAAATACGAAGAGAAACTGGATAGCAGTCATCACATGTCTGGATTTTTGGGAAAAAATTCTGCCCCTGTGATGTCTGCCTTTATTGGTTGAAAATGAAATAGTTTCAAAATTCCATCATTGCAGGCTTGAATCAGTGCACATGTGGTTAGGGGAAAAGCACGGGAAGTGTTGTGCATTATATGGGTTGCAAAGATCTGGATCTGTCTTGTCGGGTCCAAGAAAGTACAACTTTATCAGAGAGCTTCAGGAGATGTAAGGGCAAAAGCATGCATGTCTTACCATAGTCTGCTTTAGCAAGAGAGCCCCTGGGACCTCTGTTTTGTGAAGCAATTGGGTATAATCCCAGCATTTATTAAGTTCAATCAGGTATGCAAAGGCAGGCTGAGTATGGCCAAGCAAGTGCTAGTCATTTTTAAATGATACTTCTCAGGTCAATCCTATGCTTGCATTTTAAATATAGCAATAAGCCAAAATTCACACTAGTCCATTAATAAAAAATTTCATCATTCTGCTTTAATGCAGAGTTCCAGATTTCAGTTGATTTCTGGGATAGTCACCTGACCTCCCAAAAAAAGACATATTGAATAATGACATTACCTGGGGAAGTCAAGAACCCAAACTCAGATTATCTTATGGATTCATATCCATGCAAAGACCTTGACACCTGGGCAACTGCATATATGTATAAAGCCACTTATCACATGTACCACTTCTCCTCCTTTCCTTCCTGCTCATATATACAAGTTCTAAAGTCGGCTATATCTTTTTTTTTTTTTTTTTTTTTAAACAGTCTTGCTCTGTTCCCCTGGGTAGAAGGCCATGGTGACATGGCTAACAGCAACCACAAACTTTTGGGCCAAGTGATCCTTTTTCCTCAGCCTCCAAATTAACTGGGGCCACCAGAGACTACTGCAATGCCCAGCTAATTTTAGAGACAGGGTCTCGCTCTACCTCAGGCTGGTCTTGAACTCATGAGCTCAGGCAATCTGCCAGCCTCGGACTCCCAGAGTGCTAGGATTTTAGGTGTGAGCCACTGTGCCTGGCTAGTCTGGCTATATCTTAAAATGAAATTCATGCCACATAAAAACAGGCCTAGTAAAAATATAATAAAAATAAGCATCATACACTGAGGTTTTAGTATTTCCTGGCATGGTTTTATACATTTTCCCTAACTTTTAATTTTAGAATAGTTTTACATTTACAGAACATTTGCAGAGATAGTACTTAGAATTTCCTTATTTTCTGGCTTCTCTCCTATTTTTTTTTCATATTATATATTAGTATAATACATTTATCACAGCTAATGAACCAATAGTGAACAATTACTGGTCAACTAAAGTCCACCCTTCATTTTTATGTCTTTAGTTTCTACCTAACATTCTCTCTCTCTTTTTTAGTCCCAGAATACCATATTACATTTATTCTTCCTATCTCCTTAAGTGTCTCTATAACAGCTTCTTGGGCTTGCCTTGATTTTGATAACTGTGATATCTTTAAAAATTACTGGTCAAGTATTTTGTAAAATGTCCCTCAATTAAGATTTTTCTGGTGTTTTTCTCACAATTAGACTGGGGATATAAGATTTAGGAGGATGATCACAAAAGTAAAATGCCATTCTCATCCCATATGAAAGATACACATGACTACCATAACTTATCACTGTTGATGTTAACCTTGATCATATGGTGTTTTTTACCCTTTCATGAGGAAGTCACTATGCCCTAAGGATTGAGGATTAAGGCTCCAGGTCTCTAAGGGGTGTTGCACACATTTTTCATGAATTAATACATTGAGTTTTGAAGATAAACAATATGATGGTAACATTATTATCCCATTTTTTAGATGAGGAAACTGAGATATGAGCATGCTTAAAGAAAAAGTGACCATAATTGCATACTTAAAGGTGGCTGATCAATATGAATGTGACCAGCCTTTTTCCAGATCCTGATTTAAAGTCGAATGTGCTTGTAGTTAATTCACACAAATGAAGTCTAAGTGGTGACCTTAACAGCAAAGTCAAGCAGCTGAAAGCCTATCATACAGAGGAAACTTTACATTTCTATTGGATACTCAAAAAAATAAAAAAGTACAAAGAGATCAATGGATTTTTTTTTTTTTTATAAAGAGAATCTCAACCCAAAATAAAGACACGATATTCTGGAAAACAATGAAAAATAAACTGCTATCCAAGACTGGTAGTACTCAGAAGACAGATTAATTCTGTAAATATAAAGTATTAAAAATAAAATGTTTTATATCACTTACAATGGTTCTCTCAATGTTTTAAGTGCTTCACAAGGACTCTACACGGTACCTAATATTATCTACCTTTTAGAAAAGTAAAACTGAGGCAAGTGGAGTCTAAATAATTTGTCCAAGTCAACACACCTAACAAGTGGCAGTTGTGACATTTAAAGTCAAGCAATCTTATTTTTATATTTCTTATTTCCACTGCAGAATGCCTCCTGCATGGCCTGGAGGCTGGAGTAGACCCATGCAGAAGCAGTTCCCAACTGTAAGATGTTGTAGTGTCTTCTAACTTTACCTGGAGAAGTGCTTTTCCTTTGTTAAAAAATGTATAACCTTTTATCAATGCATGCTAATTCTCTTAATGCTAGATTGCATTTTCTTAGCATAAGTGTAAAGGCAGACCAAACTCTTCAGTCTTATTTCAAGAAGTTAATCATGAAAATAGGGACAAAAAGGGAAGCAATCAACCTAGAAAAGTGGATGCATGTGTGTGTGTGTGTTCGTGTATAAAATCTCCCTTTACAGGAAAATAAATGGAAGAAAAGCATTATATAATCAAAATGATCTATGGTTTTATAATACCCACTGATTTTTTCTTTTTTCTAATTGAAATAAAAATCCTGCTTCTGGAGCATAAAGACTTATCTTTTTAACTTGTGTTTTGCAAAATGTGTGATAAGATTTATCCACTTGTTTAACAAAATAATTATTTTAAATAAATACAGAAAATTGGGATGGTAGCTAGGGTTCCCTTACAATACCTTGCAGTTTAGGATTGAATGAGAAGTCAAGAAAAAATTTTTAAAATATCTTAGTTCACTCAACCAAATGTGACTACCTCAGCAAATGTATAGTCTTGAGCAGAAGGAGAAGACCACAAAAAAGCAGAGGGTTGAGACCATAGTTCTGCAGTCACAATAGTGCTGTCCTTGTTAAACAATGTTACTTGGAAATGCAGTTAAATGAGTGAGACATCTGAGTAAAAGGAGAAGAGAGAGGAAGGCAGAATTTATTTTGTGGAGCTCTCCCTGGACTGAATTGTGGCCTATGCAATGTAACAAGTAGTGAAAATAAATGCAATCCCTATGGTCCACATTTTAGATTTCTGTACTGGAAAATTAGTAGAGTTCTGCAGAATTGATCTGGTTTATACCTGGAAATAGGTGGCCTCCAGGAAGTGCTAGTAATGAAAGGGCTTTGTTTCCCACCCACACACACTGAGTTGGGCTGCTAACAAAGTAGAATCCATTGGGTTTTTCCTGATTGGGCCTTGTGGTTAATTGAGTGTCACATTATGTTCATGTTACCGCTGTTCTGATGTAGACAACAAGAGATCAGCCCCAACAAGTGATAGCTGAAAGCAAGCCTAAATAAAGCACTTCATTGATCTGGCAATGGCTGTAAGTAGAACTCACAGCCTATCTGCCTGACAAACATTGTAAATTGCATAAGCATTGTAAACTTTTCCCCTTTCTCCACCTTTTGCAACATAATTTAATTATGTGGCCATCTACATTAACTTAGTGGGCACTAAGGCACTGCTACTTTATCTGCAGAACTGTAAGCCTGTACCCTACCAAACCCCTGCCCATGTTTTGCTTCATTAGAAGTTTTTTTTTTTTTTTTTTCCAAATAAATGCACTAAGTACTTTCCCAGGCTCCTGGATGTATCAGTAGTCTTTTGGGGGGCCCAAACACTAGGTACACACGTTGAGAAGTAAAGAGGGGAGGGTGATAGATAGGAAGGGAGAAGAAGAGGTTTTAAGTTGATTAAATACTATTGGCCTGCTGTTGTCAGTCAAGTCCTGCCTCACTCTCCCAGGCAGTCTGTCAGATTAATCATTTGTGTTACCACAGCAACTGAGCATATCAATTTGTTCTAATTACCTTTTTGCAATTAGACTTTTAAACCCAAACTCTGTGCTTTTTGAAAGCTATATCTTTATTTCTATTAAAGGAAGTGCACAAAACAGAGTAAAGAGAAGGTCTTCAATAGGAATTTGAGAAAAGAATGTATGAGTGATAAAAAGGACAGTGTGTAGAGGAAGGTGCAGTTTACCCATTCACATAAGTCAGAGGTCTCTAAACAGTTCAGTCTCAGGACTTCTTTACTCTTACAAAGCAATAACCAACCGAAGAGCTTTGGCTTATATCAGTGGTTCTCAACCTTCCTAATGCCTCTGAATGCTGCGACCCTTTAATACAGTTCCTCATGTTGTGGTGAACCCCCAATAGTAAATTATTTTCGTTGCTACTTCATAACTGTAATTTTGCTACTCTTAGAATCATAATGTAAATATCTGATATACAGGATGTATTTTCATTGTTACAAAGGGGTCGCGACCCACAGGTTGAGAACCACTGGCTTATATGGATTATATTTGTTAATATTTGCCGTATTAAAAAGTATAAGATAGTTTTTAGGTAGCTATTTCTTAATTCATTTTTTAAAAAGTAACAAAGCCAATATGTGGGAATGTAAATGCCATATTTTTATAAAACATATTTATAATGTCTACAAGAAAACTAATTTATGGGAAGAGCAGCATATCTTTGCATTTTTCTCAGTCTTTAACATCCAAAGAAGACAGCTGGGATTTTCATACTGACCTCTGTGATCATTTTGTGACACTATCACGTGTAGCCTCAGAATGCTCCACTGTACACACTTAAGAGAATGACAGTGAAAAATGCAAATCACTTTTTAGCACTATTAAGGAAATAATTTGACTTCACTGAACACCTGAAAGGAATTCAAGGCCTGTGAGGGGTTCTGAGACAACATTTTGAGAAATATTGACAAGTGCCTTTGAAACTCCATTCAAAGCCACAGTGACCACTAATTCCTAATGACATGTCACTTGGTGGAAGATGGTGGATTTACGTGACAGTGATCCTAAGAGTCGTATTGTAAGTGGTAAAATTTTGCTGAGTTGGGTTTTTACACTTTACGTCTCCACTTGCCTCCTCCATTTCTGCAAATCTCACCCTGAAAAAGTATTTTTGCATCAGAATAATGCCAGCTATCCCCCATCCCTCATTTAGTGATTTCCCAATGGGTATCCCCCATTTGCCCAAGGAATGTCATACAGCATCTTGTCTTTCCAGAAAACCTTGAGCTGATCCCCAAATTTCAGAGAAATAGAAAATTGTTCCTTTCTTGAAAGGGTTGGGCAAAATATAAAAGATACAATGCTTATTCAGAGGACTAGGTATAAACAAAGATTACAAAAAAAAAAAAAAAAATTACCTGGAAGCCTGCAAATTGCAGCTGTCAGTCTTGGCTCTTTGATCCTATCTAAATCTAGTTCCAATTAAGTTAAGGAAGAGAATCCCAACACTCTTAATAGCAGAATCATATGGCCTTTTATAGCCAAGTAGTGCTTAGAAAGGACAGAGCAAATCAGAAACTCCCACCCAAGGACACGGAAGCTAACCCTATCAAATTGACTATCAATAATTAAGGCCTTTGATGCCTCAAATCATTTAGATAATAAGATTGCTTTGAAGTAAATAAATATCAAATTAGGATTCGTGGCAGTCACAGGTGTTTGGCAGGGCTGCCCTATAATCACAGAGAAAATGAATGCATTTTATTCAGCATAATTAGAAAAAGAAATGAAGTTTATATGCAAATTGTAAGCCACTTTAGTCAAAGATAACCGGTCAGACTGCTTTTGGTAATTTAAACTTTCATTTAGATCAGAATTTTCAAAGTATCTATTTCCAATGCAATTTGAGTACAGCTGGTTGCACTCTCTCAGTCATCTGAGTGAGAAATTTAAATGTCCCTGATAACCCTACAGTCTTGCTTTAGTGCTGACAAAAATAGCATGCATTTTTATAAACTTGACTTCTTTCACTCTTGGCTATACAGGGAGTCAGTTTCAAAGATTATATGGATGTTTCGCACTCAACACTGACCCCAAAGGAACAGAAATGTGTTTGGGGGAGGGGAGGGCAAAAACAAGGACTCCAAGATGGTGGACGCACATGTAATTAAGGCATTTTAAGAACTGAGAATGTAAATGGTGTTCCTGATTTTTTTTTATTTTTATTTGTTTTCAGTTTTTGGCCAGGGCTGGGTTTGAACCTGCCACCTTCCGCATATGGAGCTGGAGCCCCACTCCTTTGAACCACAGGTGCCAACTGTTCCTGATTATTTTCCTCAGATAAACCTACATGTCTCTGGACCTATATTGACTACTTTCTTACATTTTGCCTTATTGTAATATTTATCTACTGCCTGGCTTTCTATCTGTTGGACTGGAAGAAGCTTAAAGCCTGGAATGTTGAGTTATTCACGTCAGCATTGCCTGGGTCGCCTGGACTATAACCTGTCCTATATAACTTCTTGATAAAAAATCATAAACTTACATTGAATTAATGCTATAAAGGTATTGGATTGAATAATGGCTAACAATAAAGAGTAAATTGAAGGAGAGAAAAAACATACCGCTTTTCAAGGGGGAAATGTAACATTTGAAAAGTACCAAATAGTTTACCTCTAAAAAGGGAAGAGATGTGATCCCAGCTAAATCTTTTAGATGAAACATCACCTTTTTCTTTCTGCCTCCTTTCCTCTACCTACCTCAAAACATAGTCTCATTTGAAATAAAGTGGAGAGGCCTTAATCCTAGCACTTTGGGGGGCTGAGGAGAGTGGATTGCTCAAGCTCATGAGTTTGAGACCAGCCTGAGCCAAAGCCAGACCCTATCTCTAAAAATAGCCAGGTGTTATGGTGGGCGTCTGTAGTTCCAGCTACTTAGGGCAAGAGAATCCCTTAAGCCCAAGAGTTTGAGGTTGCTGTGAGCATGAAGCCATGGCACTCTACCCAGGGTGATAATGTGAGACTCTGTCTCAAAATAAGTAAGTAAATAAATAAATAATAAAATAAAAATAAATAAATAAATAAAATAAAATTGGATATAAACAAGCCTATAAGATCTAATCATATAACTTACATAGAAAAGAGGGTGGCCTTGATGGGTGCCAAATCAGTCAGATGTCAGTAATGTAGAGTCATATCTATTCTCTTTTCTAATTGTGAAACTTGACTCCTTCATAGACAAACAACCACTGGCTATCACGGAAAATGTTAAGTACTGGGATACTCTTGATTTCTTCTCCACCTTTTTTTTTTGTCCCCTACTTATGTCTTTATTCTTAAATCCCAGGATAGATAAATAACATTTCGAGATGAATAAACCCAATAGAATAAACTTACAATTGTTAGAACTTGGAATACTATGTCAAGTGAGTCAAGAAGGTTTTTATTATAGTTAGGTATATGCATTATCTACTTCTGTTTTTTACCTTACCAGTTGTTGGGGGAGGCAGTCTCTTTCTTTCAGTAGGGGTATTGTTTCTGATGGGCAGTCCATTATTAAAAGTCATATAAATCATATTCTTTAATTAATTCTCAGTTATACTTAATTGGCTATAATAAAAATCCTGATGTTAAAGAAAATTGAACCATTGCAACATTTCTGATATATATTACCAATATCTATTACCAATTACATTACCAATTATAACCAGAACAAATTAAATAATCTGATATAAGATATACCAAAATCACATTTTCCTTCTTACCTCCTTTGTGTGTCATTTTATTTGTGCAATCTGGGAATCTGCTATATTCACCATCAAAAGGATTCTTTTGTATTCATATGTTCTTTTGCCCTTGTGTATTTTATCTTTTTGTCATTGTCATTGACAAAATTTTCACCCAAGAAGCATAGCTCATTGAGTCCTTAATTCAATATGAATGGATTTCTAAGCTATGGTCTTTTCCAACTAAAAATGCAAGTTAGTTAGAGAATTTTGGCTGTCTGAACAGTATTTGCAGAGTAGCAAGGGTAGCAGGTGTGCTAGTGTGTTCAGAGCTGGTTGAGAATGGCTCTGGTCAGAAACCACTCGGCAAACATAGGCCCTAAGGGAAGTAGTATTCAGTAAAATTCCTTCAAACTCCAAAATGCTGTCTTGTAGAATCATTATATCTTTTTAAAATCTAATTCTGCTGCAGTTTTACTCCCCTACACATCTTCTCGTGCTAAACCTGCTGAGCCTACCACGCTGCCCAGGACTTGTTGTCTGACAAGCATTGAAATACATGCCTTCATAGATTCTTTTGTTTGCTGTTTCCCAATCGATTATGCCAAATCCACAGTTTTCCATAATTACGTTTTCAGCACAGTTTTTACTACTCAATAAATTTTCTTGTTAAATTATACTTATTTCCCAAGCTGTAGCTTTTCCTT
This sequence comes from Perodicticus potto, assembly GCA_963574655.1. Lineage (NCBI taxonomy): Eukaryota > Metazoa > Chordata > Mammalia > Primates > Lorisidae > Perodicticus > Perodicticus potto. Next base: position 8,201 of record CAUYRH010015784.1, on the reverse strand, counting down.
AATTAATGTATGCAAATATAAAAGTAGAATAATTAAAGGATTATTTATAGTACAAAAGGAAAAGTGCTTAAGTAACGCTGAAGAATTTCTATTATTAAACCTTATTTGCAAGTTACCTCCTCCCTCAAGCCCTCTGCGTAATATCTAAGTTGTCAGAGTGTTTATTGGAGAAGCCAAATATGGTTGTGTGTTTAACACCTTTGGCTTCTGGAGCTTTTAAACTATTTTCAACTCCTTGAAACTACTCTCTGGCTGCCAATGTTTTCTCATTAAGATTACATGATGGGAACTTCACCACAATCAAAAGCTACCAAGAACCTATATTTCGAAGATACGAGTGGATAATTTGAGTAGCTTAATAAAAATGAGAAATATAATGGCTTATTTTATAGAATGCTTGGCATGTGTTGACATTATACTAATTAAAATTATCTAGCAGATACTGTTCTCATACCAACTGCAAGAGAAAGATACTATTACTTAGCAAATTACCTCTAAGAAAATACTTAAAATCAGCTAAGATGAGGGCAGCTGACTTAAACCAGATCATCTGGTAATTTGGCCATGGACCCTGCACTTGACAAAGTCTATCAAACACAATATCCCAGGTTCTTACCCACGACTTTGTTGTGTTTCCCAGACTTAGTCTTAATGTCACAGGAATAAAGACTCCATAAAGAAGCGGTAGGTATTATTTTTTTTTTTTGTGGTTTTTGGCCGGGGCTGGGTTTGAACCTGCCACCTCCAGCATATGGGGCCAGTTCCCTACTCCTTTGAGCCACAGGCACCACCACCACCCCTTTTTTTTTTTTTTTGCTGTTTTGGCCTGGCCAGGTTTGAACGTGCTACCTCCGATATATGGGGCCAGCGCCCTGCTACTCTGATCCACAGGCACCGCCCTAGCAGTAGGTATTCTGACCATTGTCTTATATTTGTTCATTTTAGTTCTGGAAAAAAAATGTAAACTTTAGTTGCCACTGGAAAATGGGTACATTCTTAACAGTCTGAGAAACTCTTCTACCCCAAATATTTTGCTATTGTCTTAATTCACGTCCAAATTTCCAGTTTATTACTTGAGTTGAGACTCTTTGTGCTGTCTTAGAAGCTATACCACTTATAGACTTTGATCTTTTAGTTCAAATTTCTTTGTCCTCTTCCTTCTTTCCAAGACAAGAGAATCTGAGGAAGTGTGACATACTCATAATTAAACAATGAATTGCAGTTCTCTGAGTTAAATATTAGTCCCCAGGAAAAATACAGAATTTCTGCAGGAAGAGTTAATAGAAAAATTATTTTCAAATATCCACATTTCAAAGTGGTCTTGCCAAAAAAAGAAAAAAGAAACAAAGAAAGAAATCATCCAAATGCACTTGGACAATGTAGAAAAAGTGCTCCAAAGAAATGCAAACCTTGGCATTGCTGCATGGGCTCCTGGTGGGTGCCTTCTGCCTCTATTCCTACTGGCTTAATCCAGTGCTAACCATGAGTTGTGCAAAAATCTTCAATTATTTAAAAATGTGTTGATGACTTTTTTTGCACACTTATAATTTACAAACCATGAAGTTTCAGTTGTAACTGAAACCCACATAATTCTTTTCTGATCTTCTGGATAGGGTTTCATGCTATTGAAGAGTTTTCTCTGTACATTTTCCCCTTAATAAATGACTTTGTTTACTTATATTTATATTTAAGTATGTTTATTTACTTACATTTATTTTTACCTGCCTAATTTGTTGTATAATCTATACAGCTAAATAGTCACAGTTGCTTATGTTTTCTTGAAATAGTTCATGTCAAACCATGAACGTCTATGATTCTGATTCAACAACATCACTTTGACAATTCTATAATTCCAGTCACTTTTAGCATTGAGAAAACATTACAGTTTAAGCCTGCCTTGCGTATTTTTTTTTTTACTATATATTTGGCAGAAAAATGTAAATTTGACATTTGGAAAAAGTTTATTTTAAATATCAGCTGATTTGTTTGTTTTGAATGTCATGATTTAAGTCTCAGAAAACAGTACCAATGCATGTTTTCCGGGAAAACATGGACATATTAAAGTCAACTTTAGAAAGGCATTTTTATTACTTTTGGTTTAAAAATTGTCTTGTTAAGGAGTATAGTGTCACTTGACACTAGTTATTCCCCTCCTGCCGGATCATCACCATGAAGCACAACATAGGGGAGAACAAGGGCAGTAGGTCATGAAGTGAGATCAAATCAAAGAATCCACAGAGCCCCTGACCAAAAACAGCCAGAAACTCTTTTCAATGTTGAATAAATTACTTTCAGCAATCAGGGCAAGGAGCACAATCTGCTATTTTATATATGTATGTCTGTGTGTGTGTATGTGTATATATATATATATATATATGTATGTTATATATATATAATGTATGAATACAGTTGTAGATATAGCATCTATATTGATATGCATGTAGATAGATATTGAGAGGGAGATAGAGATCTATATATAATGGCCTGTATTAAATATGTATTATATAAATAGAGAGAGTTATAAAGATAGAGACACAGAGAGATAAAGACCTAAAGAGAGACAGAGAGAGAGGAGTTAGAGAGAGACAGAGAGGGATTTGAAGGACTTTGGTATGGAGTTTATTCACACTGCCTTGTCCAGTAGCTATAATGGCAATGGCTGAGAATTCCCACGAATGCCACCAATTCTGAGAAAGCAAACTGAGTTGATTTCCTGTGTTATTGCTTCTGTCTGAACATGGTGTGGAAAGCACCTGTGAGTTTTACTACAGGTTTGAAGTGAGGAACATTGTAAAGATGCTGACACTATGATGGAAGAGAGACTGCAGGATCTGAACAGGGAAAATTACCCAGGAAAGCAGAATTCACTCGACTTCAAATTAATACCAACCCTGGCACATGATCATTGCAATACCCAGAAAGGACAGAAGAGGCCAAATATTCTGTGTAATAATTCAGACGACAATTCTGTCTAATAAACTCCTTCTCTTCCCTGTCTTCAGGTTACCTAAATCATGTCAAAATATGAAATACAGGGAAGAAATAACAAATTTGTAATATTTAGGGAGGTAGAAAAAGATAAATCACCTATGCCATATTAAAACCAAGACTGGGCAAAGACACTCCAGATGAAGTACTATAGAAAAAGGAACACCTGATGCAATGAACCTAATCTTATTTGGATTAAGGGTCTCTGCAGATATAGTAAGGATCTCTGATGAGATTGCTATGGATTAGGGGATTCTAAATCTAATGGTGAACCCTCCACCCCATAATAATAATGAAAAAACAAAGAATAAAATGAATGACAGTATCATAAAGAACAAAAGAAAAGAGGGGGAGAAAGAAAAATACATGAAAATTTATGTAAACAACACAATTAGAAAAACATATAATGGAAGAATAAGGCAAATATTTCTCAGGAAAGCACCATGTTGTAGCAAAACTTAGCACCATAGATTCAATAGATACATTCTCCAAAAAAAAGTTAAAACAACAAAATGAGATTGTAATGGGTTACATTGTGGCTTCTAAAAATGTGTTCATCCAAAATCCCAGAATAAACCTAATCTTATTTGGAAGAAGGGTCTTTGCAGATATACTTAAGGTAAGGATCTCTGATGAGATTGCTCTGGATTAAGGTGATTCTAACAGTGAATGTCCTTATAAAAGAAAAGGAGAAAATGCGGAGACACAGGGAGGTGTGGATGCAGATGTGGAGAAACAGGAACGAGGCCGTGTAAAGACAGGCAGAGCTGGAGTCCTGCACTTACAAGCCAAGGGACTTTAACTGGTGCCCTCAGCTAGGAAAACCGAGAAGAGAGACGGGGACCAGATTCCCCGCAGAGCCTCCAAACCTGCCATGTCTTGATTTCAGACTTCTGGTCTCTGGAGGTGTGACAATAAATTCTGTTTTTTAAGTCATTGCGTTTATGGTAAGTTTTTATAGTAGTCTTAGGAAACTATGACAGAGATGAAAAATGGGATTGCATAGTTAAGGAAGCAAATCAAGGATCAAACAAGATTATCACAGAGCTACTAATTAAATTAGAAGCTATAAAGATACCTATGCTCAAAATTGAGTTAATGACTGGCAATGCAGCAAAGGCTCCTAGTTTTCACTCAAAGTCTATGCACCCCTTTTCTTCAGAAATGAGTCCTCTCAGAAAACATTTCCTGGTGTCCCTCGCAATTAGATGTAAGTAAGGAAGCCACTTAAATTCCAGCCATGGGATATAAGAAGTATATGTGTAATTTCTGAGAAGGATCATTAAAAAAGGGATGCATATCTTAATCTTTCCACTTCCCTGCTTGCTGGCATGCAAAATTTGTGGATAGAAATAAGAGTAGCCATATTAAACATAGGTGGGGTCCATGTTCGGGTTAGCGGAGTCACAAGACAAAAGCTGACTGTTTCTCTAGAAGTGCTGGGCTTCCATGTCATCCATGATAGGCTTGTGCTGGGCTTGTTGGACTAAAGGCAAATGAATTGCTATTTTCTTTAAAACACTTACATATTTGAGCCTTTGTTACAAAAGGCAGAACTTGAGCAGTGTCTTATTCATACAGGTACATCTGAAGTTATATTAAAAATACATTAATGGTGTATATCTGTTTTACCTTTGATAATATATATTTTTATTTATGTTAAAGGAAGAGAACAGGTTTTGATGTTAGACTGGGATTCAAATTCTTGAGCTACCACTAGCCAAATAGTTCATCTTAAGTGTATCAGTTCATGTATTGGAAATCTATTTCTTCATCTAAGCAATAGAAACAAAACTGCTTTTCACCTTCCTATAGCTCAGCTTTCTTAAGCATAAAATGGGAGTATTATACTCTTTTCTCTTTTATCAAGTTGTTCTGGGGATTTATTTAAAGTGCTTAGAACGGTGTCTGGCACAAATTAAGCATTATCTGATTTTTAGCTATCCTCACCATGATTATCATTACTATTATTACTAACTGATAGAGTGTAAGAATTAAACATAATAAAGTATATATAATGTTTAGCTTAAACACCAAAAAAAAAGTCACAAAAGCTGATTAAGCGATAAATTTAAATTGTGCTTTTCCATTAGTTCTCTCCTGTCATGCTAATTGAAAACACTGGCTGTAGAGCACAATCTTCATTTCCTGTTTGATATTCTGATATTCTGACCTATAACATCTCCTCCATTTAATTCATTCCGGTCATTTCAGCCAGAATAATTCTTTTAAAGCTTGTTTTGGTAAAATCACTACCTTGCTCCTTGTGACTTAAAGAACCAAATAAAATTCCTTATTCTGTATTACAAATCCTTCCATAATATCATTCTAAAGTTCCTTCTATTTTCATGCCTTTGAATTTTATATTGTGTTCCACACTCAAATCAGAGAAATCGTTTAGTCATATTTCCCTAAATATTTTTTTACAACTTTTCCTTTCCCTATCTTTGCTATTATTCCCATTACTTGAGCTGTCTTCTTTTCTTCTAATTATATACATAAACATTTAAGGCCTTTCTAGTATTGACTCTTCTACCAAGTGTCTCTAGGTATTTTTGATTGAATATACTTTTTCTCTGTTCTGATTTTGAACTGCTTTATATTGATAATAGCTATGATGAATGTAAGAAAGATTGCTCCCCTAAGCTGCCTGCTCAATCTCCCCTCCTTGGTTATCACAAAAAATTAGCTACATATATGCAGAAGATAATAGTTAAATGGGAAACACAGTACCTCCTCCTACTAGCTGGGGAATATAATGCATAAAGAAGTCAAGTAATTCTTTTAAACCCAACTCCCAATTCCTAAATCCAAGGTGACATTTTTGAACATATTTACTCAATGAACTCCATGAAAAATGCATACCAAATTGCCTCTTTCACCTAGTTTCAGAGGTAAACATGAAAAGATTGAGGATTGTGAGGCCTGATAGGTTTTCTTAAACTTGAATGCACCCATGTGTCACTTGATAAATCATGAATTTAAATCAGTAAATATGGGACTCGTCTCAAAGTTCTGCATTTCTAATAAGCTCCCAGCTGATGACAATGCTGATTATCAGTGGCCCACATTCTGAGTGACACTTGTGTTCACTAACAGTGGGCATTTAAAATAAGCTTACTTTATGGGGATGTGTAGAGTGAATGAGAAAACAACCTGGTCATATTGTCTACTTTAAATGCCCAACTATGGCCAACTTGATAAAGTATTATAATTACTCCTTTCATAAAAGTTACTTAAAATGAGGTGGGTAGAACAGACAATTTTTCTTCTGCATTATTCTTATGAATAGAGTCAGGAATGGTTTCTGGAAGACCCATCTTCAGAGACAGGAATGATGTAGATCAACAAAAAATGTGTCTCCTCTTACCAACATATGCTGTCCTTGTTCTTCATTAGATTCTATTTCACATAGTCATTTATCCTTTTAATGCCATCAAACTGTTCACATGGTTCTATAAACTTCTTTACCTCATTGTAACCCTTTAGAATGGAGATACTATTTCCTTATCATCTTTGTATCATAGGCAGGTATATTTGGTAGCACTTTAAAAGTATTGTTAGAGTAAATCAAGCCTTTGAGAGTTGCTACTGGAATCACAGTTTTCATTTTGGACTTGTTGATAAAAAGAGAGACACTTGGGGCAGTGCCTGTGGCTCAAAGGAGTAGGGTGCCGGCCCCATATACTAGAGATTGCAGGTTCAAACCCAACCCCAGGCAAAAACTGCAAAAAAAAAAAAAAGAGAGAGAGAGACTCTTTTTCTGGACTTAAGAAATTAAAACACAGCTATGTGTTATATTACAAAGCCATTGGATGAGTGAAGTATTGTGCTATCATAGAAAGACTGTGGAGTTCTGACTGCTAAAAGATTCAAATGTTAACTGGGATGCCTGCTTATTACTTAAAATTTAAAAATATGATAGAACCTCCATAGTTGACCACTTCCCTACAATGACCACCTCTTTAAGTTGAGTAATTTTCATAGACCAGACATTCACCACATGTACATATCAGTACAGTAGTCCTAGTTCCCTATGTTGATTACTTCTGTATGTTGACCAATTTCTTATAGTCCCTTAGGTAGTCAACTTACAGAGTTTCTACTGTACTTCCAATAATATTATTTGTGTTGTTTAAGGCTTAAATGAAGTAAATTAGGTAAAGTCCATGGTATAATACCTGAAACATAGTAGGTGATGAGTAAATGTTGGTTAGTCCCATCTTTACCCCCAAGGATGTCCTGGCTAATGGAAGCAAGTCCAGATGAGTGACCTTCCTTGATTACATTCAAATACTGCTTTTGGCTCTGCCCCTCAAGGAAACAATCCAGTGGAAACATCTGTTTGCCAACTGGATTACATATTTGATAAATAAAACTTAGGTCTTTTCTTAAACTCTAGTAGGTATTTGGCACAAATATTTTAGGAATGAAATGGCTTTTTGGTGCTCACTTTCTCGTTTATAAAAGAAAAATATCTGTAACTCATATACTGAGTCAAATGGTTATCTGCCAACATACTGAGATATGTAACTTTCTCTAGCTATATATATTATATACATTGTTATGATTTGAGCATTTTTCCTCCCCAAAACTCATGCTGAAACTTAATCACCAATGTGGCAGTATTGAAAAGTGGGAACTTTAAGAAGTGATTAGGTTATGAGGGCTCTGCTCTCATGAATGGATTACTTAATTAATGGAATGTTTGGTTAATGGATTAATGAATTATCATGGGAATGGAATAAGTCGTTTTATCAAAAAATAATAGGAAGTGATGCCTGGGCTACCATGCTCAGGCCCTTCACCATTTAATGCCCTGCACCAACTTGGGACTCAGAGTCCCCAATAGCAAGAAAACCTTGCTGAAGCACACAAAACGCACAACAATAATAAATGCTACTCAGCAAGACAACCCTACACATGAACATGAAACGCTGTGAAACGCTGATATACCAAGGTCATGAAACCTTAGCCAGTTGTTTGTACAGTGCTGCCTGTGTAAGCGCACAGTGGCAAGTTTCAAACTTGATAGTCAGATCTCATAGGATGACAGCTCTGATGGTTATTCAAGAAAAAGAGTTCCAAAGGTGCTTTGAAAGGTAGACTAATTTCTGGTATAGGTGCTAAGCTTCCACCAGTGGGGTGTATAGCATCTTTTCTAGGATGAGTTTGTAAATTTGATTGTCTGATCTCCTATATACATATATGTA
>CAUYRH010015782.1:0-27225 GCA_963574655.1 Perodicticus potto | reverse complement strand
AACCGCAAAACAAAAAAATAGCCGGGCAGTGTGGCGGGCGCCTGGAGTCCCAGCTACTTGGGAGGCTGAGGCAAGAGGATCGCCCAAGCCCAGGAGTTGGAGGTTGCTGTGAGCTGTGTGATGCCACAGCACTCTACCAAGGGCAACATAGTGAGACTCTGTCTCTACAAAAAAATAAAATAAAATAAAATGGTAGCCAGGTTTCTCAGTGACCAAGGAAGTCATAAATATGGAAAAGGGGAAGAAAAACAAATAGATGTAGCTATATATTATATAATATATATGTGCATGTGTATGCTAGCTCTGCTTGCCAAGTAACACTGCATTGTATCTTGGTTTCTATTTCATATTACCCTTCCCACTACAAGCAACAAGGCTCCTTAAAAGCCTGTTTTCAGGGCTAAAACAAGGAAGTACAAAATGAGCTAGAACATCTTTGTGTGCTTCTCTCTGTCTGCTAAAAAGTAAGGAAATGCTAATAAAGAAAGGATCCATGTCAGAAGGACACAGGATCAAGTTGGAGGCAATCCTATTGGCCCAAACTAGGGCAATGTGAGCATCAGAATAAATAATAAAGATTATAACTCACTGAATGAAACATAAATCAGTAAATCCATCCTGACATAATAAGAAAAGAAGCTCTTTCTTGTAGACTATAACTAATCGGTAGAAAAAAAACATAGCAATAATCCATAGTAATAACTGATTGGGGCCAGGCACAGAGGCTCACACCTCTAATCCTAGCGCTCTGGAAGACCAAGGCAGGAGAATTGCTTATAGCCAGGAATTGCATAAAAGCAGCCTCAGAAAGAGTGAGACCCCATCTCTATAAAAAATAGAAAAATTACTCAAGTGTGGTAGAACACACCTATAGTCCCATCTACTGGGGAGACTGAGGCAGGGAGATCATTTGAACCCAGGAGTTTGAAGTTGCAGCGAATTAGAAAGACACCACTGTATTCTAGCCAGAGCAAAAGAGTGAGACTCTGCCTCAATAAAAAAAGAGGGGAGTGGAGAGGAAGGGAGGGGAGGAGAAGAGAATTGATTTCAGCCAAGCATTGTTACTGGATGCTAAAATGGTGGGTAACAGTTTAGTGAAAGGGATATTTTGAATTATCTCTCCTTAAAGTGCTTATTAAATTAAAAAGGGAAAAAGAGTAATTTTATAGTGGAGAAAACTGATAGATACCACTTTGGCCAGGTGAAGTTAATGTCACCAATACTGGATCAAACATTATGTGCTTCCTGATATGATTACTGAGAATACATCTCTTCTGCAGTAGTCCTACCAGACTTACATGCCTTGACTCTAATCACGAGGAAATATACAAATCCAAATTGAGACATTCAATAAAATAACTGGCCTTTGGTTCTATAAAAATACATTTTAACAAAGGAAAACATCGATACTGAAGGCTCAAACATTTTGAGGGGTACCAGAAAGGAAGATTCCCCATGTCTCATGGCCCTCAGCCTTCCTGGTATCATTGTGTAGAAGGGATTATGAGTTGTTCTGATCTTAGAAGGAACAGGGGGTAAGAAAACTTTCACCTATCTGAATGCCTTTCCTCTGGAGCTGCCTATCAAATGGTTTGTCTCTGGGTGCTTCTTCAGCACCCTTGCCTAGGTCCCCTGTGGAAAGCATGAATGGTGCTGTGTAGATGTAGGTGGTGGTGATGATGGTAGTGACACAAAGGGTACAGGAGTGGGTCAGCCAGAGGGGAGCAAGAAAGAGCAAATGTAAGAGAAGGAAGAAGGGAAGTAGGAATATGGGCAGAAAGCCAAAGAAGACGGGGTAGCACCAGAGGGCAAGAGTAGTAGAGGCTTAGGAAATGGTTTCTGTTCCTCTGTCACCATCAACTCTTGTCTGGGGCAAGCCTTTCTTTGGGCACTTTGCTTTTCTTCCTACCATCTAGGCATTCCTACTGGAACACTGCCAACACCCAGGCCATCATCATCCCAGTCATTTAGACCAAAGGCAGAAGGAGACATCTGCTGAATGCACAGCATTCTAGGGCAGGTAGAGAACCGCACAGAAAGAGGTAGCCCAGTCATCCCCTGCAGAGATCTGGCTGCTCATATGAGGCAAACAGCACAAAGAAGAGTTTGGCAAGAGGCAAGCAGTGCCCAGGGAAGCGACTTGACCAGCTCAGCACACCACTCTGGGTGTTTGACCTTCAAGCAAGAGTTAAAGTCATTAAAGACAAAGACACACTAAAGAACTATTGCAGATTAAAGGACACTAAAAAGAAATGACAGCTAAATGTAATGCATGATCCTGGATTGGATCCTGGAATGGGAAATAAAATAGCAATAATAGACATTAAAACAGTCGGCAAATTTGAATATGGGCTATATAGATGATATTAATGTCATATCAAGGTTAAATTTCCTGATTTTTAACTGATATTATATATAAGAATTAGCCTTAATTTTAGGAGATACACAATGACAGAGTATGGAGGTACAGTGACCCCCATTCTCCAATCGTTCAGAAAATATATTTTTATGTGTATATATATATATACACACACACACACACACACACATATATATATATATATACACACATACACACACACACACACACACACACAGACATAAAATGTATACATGTACATTTTGATCATTTGAACAAACGGCTGAGGGCCAGGAGATCTTCCTTCTTGTTCCCCCCCACCAAAATCTTTGAGTTTTCAATATTGATGTTTTCCTTTATTAAAATGTACTTTTATAAAACCTCTCTATGTAGGAGGTAGGGAAAGAGAGACAGTGAATGATAAAACAAATGAAACTGGCTGGGCACTGTGGCTCATACCTGTAATCCTAGCACTTTGGGAAGCAGAGGTGGGAGGAATGCTTGCCCCTAGGAGTTCAAGACCAGGCTGCGCAAGGGCAAGACCTGGCGTCTCTACAAAAAATAGAAAAACTAGTGTGGTGGCATGTGCCTGTAGTCCCAGTTACTAGGGAAGCTGAAGCACTTGAGCACAGAAGTCTGAGGTTGCAGTGAGCTATGATTATGCCATGGCACTGTAGCCTGGGTGACAGAGCAAGACCCCGTCTCAAAAACAAAAAAAATAAAAAACAAAACAGGGCAGTGCCTGTGGCTCAGAGGAGTAGGGCACCAGCCCCATATGCCGGAGGTGGTGGGTTCAAACCCAGTCCCAGCCAAAAACTGAAAAAAAACAGGACAAATTGTTAACAATTAGTAAATGTGAGTAACAGATATTTGAGAGTTCTTTATGCCATTCTTATATGTTTGAAATTAAGCTGAAAAAGTTACAAAACTTCAAAATGCCCCAGGTCAATTTTTTCTCCCAAACTTTATGATCTTCCAGTGTTCCTTACATCAAAGAACTACACCATATCATGTAGGTGCATAAGCCAGAAACAGGTGCTAATCATTAATCCCTCCCCTCTCCCTTTCAACTCCAAAATAAAACACTAAGGAATACAGCCAAAGCCATCTTTCTCACAATCTCAACTCATCTCCCTACTCCAGTCATTCTCTATTGTAACCAGAATTTGCTTATTTACCATAAGCAAATTTGATTATGTCACACATACCACAATCATCACTGCCACCATTCCCAAGGGTTTTCAATGACTGCCCACTTTTTTTCTTGAGAAAAGAGTCTCATTATGTCGTCCTTGGTCGTGGCGTCACAGCTCACAGCAACCTCAAACTCTTGGGTTTAAGCAATTCTCTTGCCTAAGCCTCCTGAGTATCTGGGACTACAGGTGCCTGCCACAATGCCCAGCTCTTTTTTGGTTGAAGTTGTCATTGTTGTTTAGCAGGCCCAGGCCAGGCTTGAACCTGCCAGCCTCGGTGTATGTGGCCGGCACTCTACCCACTGAGCTACAGATGCCACCTGAATACCCGCTTTTTAAGTATTAAAATCCTTCCTCTGCTACTTGGGAGGCTGAGACAAGAGAATCACCTAAGCCCAGGAGTTGGAGGTTGCTGTGAGCTGTGGGACGCCAAGGCAATCTACCAAGGGTGATAAAGTTAGACTCTGTCTCTACAAAAAAAAAATAATAATAAAATAAAATAAATAAATAAAATCCTACCTCTGGCCTACAAGAAAGGAATGCTCCTATCCCTGCCAGCCACATTCAGTTCCTGGTCACTCAGTTTGAAATGCTCTTTCTTCCTGTTCTTTACTCTCTTTCAGAATCTCAGGGACCCACGATCCATTCAATGTGGCCCAATTTCCTCCCAACAAAGTAAGAATATAGTATTTATCATGCCTTCTCTGTACTTCAATGCAATAAAATTTTGCTTTTAAGACTGACTATTCAATTTTATTATAAAAGATAAACGTTTGTAGTTTGTAAAGCATAGGTGAAATATTTTAAGACACTTTAAGTATAGATAAGTAGCTAGTAAAAAAATGTGTTAGACAAAGAATTGATAGGTCTTAAGTAAAGGTAAGCAGTTAATATCACACATACATTAAACACAGGAAGGGATGGAAAAAACAAGACACCTAATATTTATGAGGCACCTAGGTACTACATATTCATGATATACCAAATATGCATAATTAAACAAACAAGAGTAAATGAATACATGAACACTTAATATTCATGAGTCCTTAATTCATCTAGCCTATGGCTCTGGCAAGCTACAGCTGTGGCAGGCATGCTTATCCCCTTTGTCTGTCTGATAGGTAAGTATGAAGCACTGGCCTGTGTGTCTGCATGGGTCTCTTTGTTCAAACCTAAACTCTGGTCCTGTTGACCACACTGTCAGCAGCAGGGAAGGCTAATGTGGCAGAGAGAAGGACATGAGAACACTATATAGCAGCCTGCAGGGAGTGTGGTCCTTCCTCCCTATGTGCACCCTAACCTATGTGTTTTAACTTACCCTCTCTTTCCTCTTGCTTCTCAAAGTAAAATGATCCAACAAATCACATCATTTGACCATTTTAAATTGTTCTTAAATGAACCTGCTATTCTGTAACCTCTGAGGCAGTCTGCCTGTTAAATACTTGGAGGCCACCAATGCATCAAGGTAAGTTCCCACATAGCCCTCAGGGTAACCAGATAATAAAGGTAAGTATCTTTTTAATGCAGTTTTCTAGGTCACACCTGTAATCCCAGCACTTTGGGAGGCCTAGGCAGAAGGCTACCTTAAGGCAAGGAGTCTGAGACCAGCCAGGCCAACACAAGACCCCATCTCTACAAGACATGAAAAAAAATTTAGCCAGGTATGGTGGCCTGCACGTCTAGTTCCAGCTACACAGAAGGCTGAAGTGTTAGGACTGCTTCAGCCCAGGAAGTCAAGGTTACAATGAACTATGATTAAGCTACTGTACTCAAGCCTGGGCAACAAAGTGAGATACTGTCTGTAAAAACATAAAACAAATAAAAAATAAGAATACAGAAATAATCGGAAATGTTAATACTGATGATATGAAGTGGTGCGATGATGACAGTACTATGATGCAGTACCATGTTTATGTTTAAAAGAGATTCCTTAACTTTTAGGGATAAATACTGACATATTTATAGACAGAATGATATGATGTCTGAAATTTGCTTCATTCAGTTGGCAAAAGGGACAGTGTTGACATCTGAATCAAGATTGGCCAGAAGTTGATGACTATGGAGACTGGATGATGATGAGATTATTGCTATTGTACATATGTAAGGTTTTCTTTTTTTTTTTGTAGAGACAGAGTCTCACTTTATTGCCCTCCGTTGAGTGCCATGGCATCACACAGCTCACAGCAACTTCCAACTCCTGGGCTTAGGTGATTCTCTTGCCTCAGCCCCGAGTAGCTGGGACTACAGGCACCCGCCACAACACTATTTGAAACACAGGAAGGGAAGGAAAAAACAAGACACCTAATATTTATTTATAGAAAACTGCTATTTTTTTGTTTTGCAGTTCGGCTGAGGCTGGGTTTGAACCCTCCACCTTCAGTATATGGGGCCAGCGCCCTACTCGCTGAGCCACAGGCGCCGCCCCCATATGTAAGGTTTTCTATAATCAGATGGTTTTGTTTATTTACAGAGAAAGAAAAAAGCAAGAGAAGAGGGCAGAACTTTCATTCAATGACTAGAGAAGAGCTCTCCCTGAATGGTATGAGAAGACTTGAGACTTGGAACTACTACACAGCCATTTTCTACCATGTGAGAAGACAGTCAAGAATGAAATCCACACACGAACAAAGGCACAACTAAAGAAATTACAGAGAAAAGGAAGACAGAGCACTGATCAAATCAGATCCAAAGCTCATCTTACTTCAGGACTTTTTCAGAACAACACATCTTCCTTCCTGTTAGCCAATTTGAGTTGGATTTTCTGTCACTACAAGTGAAGACAGCATAGCTGATACAATCTCCCATTCACTTTCAAACTAGTCATATTTTTGTCTCTACATTATACTCAAAATGTTCTCAGCAAAATGATCAATAACTAACAGCCTTGTTGCTAAATACAGTAGATATTTTTGAGACTTTTTACCTACTCTTTCTCAGTTCTATCTCATCCTCAATGTCCTTTTCCCTAGCTTCTGAGATTCCACACTCCCCTGGTTTTCTTCTCTTTACTTATTTTTTTTTTTTTTTGAGACAGAGTCTCGCTTTGTCACCCTTAGTAGAGTGCCGTCGCGTCATAGCTCACAGCAACCTCAAACTCCTGGGCTCAAGCGATTCTCTTGCCTCAGCCTCCCAAGTAGCTGGGATTACAGGCACCCACGACAACACCTGGCTATTTTTAGAGACCAGCTCTTGCTCAGGCTGGTATCCAACCCATGAGCGCAGGCAATCCACCCGCCTCAGCCTTCTAGAGTCTAGGATTACAGGCATGAGCCGCACCCAAGCTCCCTGGTTTTCTTTCTTCCTCTGTAGCCACCCTATGTGTGGCTCCTTTGCTGGCCCTCCAGTCGTGAATCCTCAGTTCTCTCTCCAGACTCTCCTTCAAAGTGACTGGAAGCCACCCACTTTGCTTTTAATCGCCATCTGTATCTCTTATCCTTGAGGTCTTCTAAGCTCCCTGTATGAATTTCCAAGGGCCTAATGCATACACCACCATTTTACACGTTCCTCTGCTATTCTTTCCCACACTCTCTTTTACACACATGCACAATCTGGCCCTCTTCTGTTGTTCTCTTTCTCACAAAATACACACAGAATCAATCTTAATGCTTTCCAAGATCTTATCTTTCCTTCCACATATCCAATCAATCACCAGGTCTTATTTTTTACATTCATCCACTTGGCTCCATATCCATGGCTATCATCCAAATTCAAGTTGCATCATCCCTCACCTGAACCATAATAACTTCACAATTGGTTTATTCCTTCATAACTCTTAGTCCTCCTCCAACTCATTTTCTACTGCTCCCAAGAAATCTTTTTCTAAATTGTGGTAAAATATACATAACATAAAATTTACAATTCGAACCATTTTTAGGTGTACTCAAACAGATCTTTTTTTTTTTTTTTTTTGTAGAGACAGAGTCTCACTTTATCGCCCTTGGTAGAGTGCCGTGAGGTCACACAGCTCACAGCAACCTCCAACTCCTGGGCTTAGGCAATTCTCTTGCCTCAGCCTCCCGAGTAGCTGGGACTACAGGCACCTGCCACAACACTCGGCTATTTTTTTGTTGTAGTTTGGCCAGGGCCGGGTTTGAACCCACCACCCTTGGTATATGGGGCTGGCGCCCCACGCACTGAGTCACAGGCACCGCCCCAAACAGATCTTTTGTTTGGTTTTTTTTGAGACAGACTCTCATTATGTCGCCCTCGGTAGAGTGCTATGGCATCACAGCTCACAGCAACCTCAAACTCTTGGGCTCAAGCAATTCTCTTGCCTCAGCTTCCCAAGTAGCTGGGATTATAAGTGCCCACCATAACGCCCAGCTATTTTTTTTGTTGCAGTTGTCATTGTTGTTTAGCTGGCCTGCGCCGGGCTCTAACTTGCCAGCTTCAGTGCATGTGGCTGGCGCCATAACCACTGTGCTACGGGTGCCGAGCCTCAAAGAGATCTTTTGAAAAACAAATTTCTGATAATGTCATCTTGCTTAAAACAGAAACTGAGTGGCTCAGAGTCCAGGTGGGAAGGAAACCTTTCACTACATCTACTCTTTCACACCTTGAGTTTTAATCTGTGCCTTTTTACCTATTCAAAAAATACTTTTAAGTGGTAATAAATTTTCAAAAACCTATAATCAAGACCTGTAGCATCTAAACAAAAAAATGGGGTAGCTAAAAAAAGACCAAATTTCTGCTCTTTCAAAATCTGTTACAATACAACATTCTACAAAATACGAATACATAAACAATTTCACAGCAATCTCTTTATTTTAACAGCATTAAAAAAAAAAAAAAGATGGAGAACAGAAAGACAGTAATAGAAGAGAATCCTGAGAATACTCGTGGAAAGCCACCAGAAACGACGCAACCATCTACTTTGGAAACTTTACTTTGCTGAGGACGTATGTCCTTTAAGATATTTCAAATGCCCTTTATTCCAAGAGCCTAAAGAACTTAAAATCTGCATGTAATTCCCATTTTAGATTAGACATAGAAAATGGTATGAAGGGGGCGGCACCTGCGGCTCAGTGAGTAGGGCGCCGGCCCCATATACCGAGGGTGGCAGGTTCGAACCCAGCCCTGGCCAAACTGAAGCAAAAAAATTGCCAGGTGTTGTGGCAGGCACTTGTAGTCCCAGCTACTTAGGAGGCTAAGGCAAGAGTATCACCTAAGCCCAGGAGCTAGAGCTTGCTGTGAACTGTGACGCCATGGCACTCTATCAAGGGCGACAAGGTGAGACTCTGTCTCTTAAAAAAAAAAAAAAAGAAAGAAAGATAAAAAAGAAAATGGTATGAAGGAGCGGCTAGGAATAAGGAAACAGGTAGCTTTAAGATACCTTTTAAGATCATACACATAAATCCAGGAACCTCTGGATCTGAAACACGAAGTAGGAAGATGAATACCTATTTCAGTTAATGTTTCCATTTCTTTATCTCAAGAAAACAGAATATAGGTACCTCATGAACATTACTAGTCATTATACTAAAGAGTCCAATCCAACTAAGAGGGTTGGGTTACTAGTCATTATACTAAAGAGTCCAATCCAACTAAGAGGGTTGGAAAGGGTGTTCAGTCTCCTCTTTATTGCTGTATTCCTAGCCTGTTTTATTTTTCCTTGTTTGTAGTGAAAAATATTTTTAATAAAAGGAATTATTTGGGGGGGGAAAGAATTCTTTTAAATAATTACAAGAAATACAATTCCATTCCACAATGGGAAACAAATTACCCACATGTTTAAGTCTGATAAATTCTAACACTTTGCAGCTATATGTGTATATCAAAGTAGAATATGACTACTTATTATCATGAATATTTAGCAAACAGGAAAAATGAAACTAAGTGATTTAGGAAAATGTCCCAGAAAAGAAGGGAGTAACTAGTAGAAAGAGAACTAGAAAGATTTTACTATTAGACCTCTAATCTAAAATGATATTTTGGTGAAGGATCAATGTTTAGAAAAAAAAGAAAAAACTATGCTTATGGTAAAGGTGCTGAATATAATATAATAAAACAATTATCTCAGCTAAAGCACCAGGCCTGTCAGTACTAACAAATGCACAGTATTTCATTTAAATACCATTCTTTAGAATTTACCAGTAGAAGGGTTTATAAATTGGTATACATAAAAAACTAGATCCACAGAGGGAGGAAAGTGACCTTGAAATGACAGATCCACACAAAATATATTTCATACTTCTGTATTAAATAATCAAATATAAATAGGCTCATTAAAGAAAAATCAAACATACTTTTGAATTTTACAAAAAAAAATTTAAGGGTGACATATGAAAAGTTTTTCATGCTATCTTTATGCTTTCTTTTCTAGTACTGTACTATAAAATTATAGAAATACAGGAAGAGTGTAACATAGAAGTTAAGACAAATTTTAGTATCATAAAGGCAAAGACTCTAATTTTGGTTCCAACACTTACAGGCAGAACGATTAAAGGCAAGTTAGTTAATTCCCCAAAACTTGTTTTTTCATTTGTTAAAAATAAAAAGGCAAACTATCTTATTTTCAGTTTTAATATTTTGAAATCAAGATGTTTTCTAATTATTTTGTATTCCAATATAGAAAGAAACTGTTTAAATCAGTCGTGTATCATGGGTCTTCCAATATCTTTATCAGTGACTCTCAACCTAGAGTCCTTTTGCTCCTCAGTAGACAGTGGACGATTTTTGTTTGTCACCAAGTAGCGTGGGAGTAGGGATAGGGAACACTACTGGCATCTAGTGGTTAGAGGCCAAGAATGCTGCTAAAATCCTAGGATGCACAAGCATAGGACAGCCCACCACCAACAAAGAACTAAGCCAGCCAACAGTTCTACAGTTGAGAAACCCTGTTTTTAAGGTTTAGAAAAAGAAATAAAATAATCTCTACTAATAGGTCACTCTCAGAGTTAAAAGAAATAATTCAGATAAAATGCTCATAAGAGTAATTAGCACAGAGTACATGTTTAATAAATTAGTAATAGTTTTCTCTTTTTATCCAAGTACTTAGTATAATTTATCTACTAAATTAAATACCAAATTCCTTAATCTGGCCCTTCACAAAATTGTCTCAATTTGCCTTTCAAGCTGGACCCCTTACTACTTCATTACATAAATTTCATCCAATCTAGTCTATGTTGTTTCATTAACACCATCTGGGTTTTACAACTCCATGCCTACCCACAAACCACCTCCTCTAACTACAAAGGCTTGGCGCCTGTGGCTCAACAGGCTAAGGCGCCAGCCACGTACACCTGACCTGGCGGGTTCGAATCCAGCCCGGCCCGCCAAACAATGACGGCTGCAACCAAAAAATGGCCGGGCATTGGCGGGTGCCTGTAGTCCCAGCTACTTGGGAGGCGGAGGCAGGAGACTCGCTTGAGCCCAGGAATTGGGGGTTGCTGTAAGCTGTAATGCACTCTATCCAGGGTGACAGCTTTAGGCTCTGTCTCAAAAAAAAAAAAAAAAACACCTACTTTCATTCACCTGATTCCCTTCTGAGTCTAGTTTAAATACTACCTCCACCACAAAGGTCTTCCTTCATAGACCACTGAGGCTGAAAATTACCTTCTCCCCCTTTCCCCTGCCCCTTGCCTCCCCTCCAGTCCCTGCCCCCAGCCTACTGGACTCCACCCCCAGCGGTCTCCCTCTGAACATCCTTCTTCAAGTTACATAGCTCTTATCATAGGTTTCCCAAACTCTACCATACTTACACATTTAGCTCCCCTATGAAAGCATAAGCTCTTAACCTATAGGATTTCATATTGTTAATCAGACAATCAGTGGGACCACTCTCCTTGAAACTTTCTTCTCCCAGGGCTTCAGTGTTGCTGCACTTTTGTTTTGTTTTTTGCAGTTTTTGGCCAGGGCTGAGTTATGAACCCACCACCTCCGGTATATGGGGCCAGCACCCTACTCCTTGGGCCACAGGCGCCACCCTAGTGTTGCTACACTTTTTATTTATTTATTTTTGACACAAGAGTCTCACTCTGTCGCACTAGAGTGTCCTGAGTAGAATGTCCTGGCCTCATCATAGCTCACAGCAACCTCAAACTCTTGGGCTCAAGAGATCCTCTGACCTCAGTCTCCTGAATAGCTAGGACTACAGGCACCTGCCACAATGCCCAGTTTTTTCTATTTTTAGTAGAGATGGGGTCTCACTCTTGCTCAGGATGGTCTCGAACTCCAAGCAATTCACCTGCCTCAGCCTCCCAAAGTGCTAGGATTACAGACATGAACCACCACACCCAGCCACTACACTTTCTCAATTCTCTTTCTAACTCTCTGATAGCTATTACAATCTCCTCTGACTGTGCCTGCCCATTATAAGTATTAATTATTCTAGATTCTGTCTCAAATTTCTTCTTTCCTTCTACAATTTTATCTACCTCCAATTTCAATTGTGCACTATATACAGAAGATTACCAAACTGTTATTTCTAGCCTCAACTTCTCAATCATATTGCAGACCTACATTTAAAGCTACCTTTTCCACTGACATTCTCAGACAAGGTATGTGGCCAACACATTAAGTTCAAAGGTTCCAAAAACAAAGCTGCCTTCCCATTCCAACTTGCAGCTTTATCTCTGTCAATGGTATTAAATTCATCCTCCCAGTCACTAACTCTCAAACTCTCACGTAACCTCATCCTTCCTAAACCCTCAGGTGATCTCATCCTCATATACTGTATATTCCCTTTTCATTTAAACCATTCCCCAGGCCAGGCACAGTGTCTCACACCTGTAATCCTAGCTAGCATTCTAGAAGGCGAAGTGGGCGGGTCCGACAGATTGCCTGAGCTCAGGAATTCAAGACCAGCCAGAGAAGAACAAGACCCTATCTCTAAAAACCTGGGCATTATGGAGGGCGCCTATAGTCCCAGCTACTCAGGAGGCTCAGGCAAAGAGTCTCTCGAGCCAGAGTTTGAGGTTGCTGTGAGCTATGATGCCAGAGCACTCCACCAAGGGTGAGAAAGTGAGTGTCTGTCTCAAAAAAATAAAAACAGGCACTGCATGAGGGTGTGCCGGGTAAATCGCCTGAGCTCAAGACTTTGAGACCAGCCTGAGTAATAAAGAAACCCCATCTCTGAAAAATAGCCAGGCCTTATGGAGGGTTCCTGTAGTCCCAGCTACTTGGGAGGCTAAGGCAAGAGTATCACTTAAGCCCAAGAATTTGAGATTGCTGTGAGCTATGACACCACAGCACTCTACTGCAGGCAACAAAGTGAGATTCTGTCTCAAATTAAATTAATTAATTAATTAATCAAATCATTCCCCATATGCCCCAGATTCAGTCATTTAAAATACCAGGGATTTGGGCAGCGCCTGTGGCTAAGTGGGTAGGGTGCTGGCCCCATATACAGACAGTGGTGGGTTCAAACCCAGCCCTGGTCAAACTGCAAGAAAAAAATAGCCGGGCGTTGTGGCAGGTGCCTGTAGCCCCAGCTGCTTGGGAGGCAAAGGCAAGAGAATCGCCTAAGCTCAGGAGTTGAAGGTTGCTTTGTGACACCACGATACTCTACCAAGGACGAGAAAGTGAGACTCTGTCTCTACAAAGAAAAAAATAATAATAATAAAATAAAATACCAAGGATTAAATCTTGGCAACATTTTTTCTATGAGTTGCCTCTCTCCATTCCTTTCACTTCTACCCATAAAACACAGCACTAAGAGCATAGACTAAAGTCAGATTCCCCAGGTTCAGATCTTAGCTCAGTTAGCCAGGTAGCTTTGGATAAGGTTTCTAAAGCCCTGGGCCTCACATTCCTCATCAGTAAAACTGGAATGATTAACAGTTTCTACTGCATAAGGCTGTCAAAAGAATTAGAATGTGATAATATACATAAAGTGCTTGACACACAGTAAAAGCTCAATAAGCATTACCAGCTTTATTATCATTTTTCCCCTACTTCAAGCCCTTATCATCTTTTGCCCAGACTCCCGCAGTAACATCCCAAACTGGCCTCTCTACTAGCAGTCTCTCTTAACCACAGCTTACTTAATGTTCTCACAATCTTCATACATGCATCAGAGTCAGATCTTATGGAGGATTTTGACAACAAAATCTGCTGGGATATAGAAAGAAATTTAAGACCCAGTAAGTGGGTCTTGAATTCCATGTTGAGAACTCTAAATTTAAGAATTTAGTAAAGAAGAGAGTTACAGGAGGTTCTATACCTACCATTTCCCCAGAGGATTTAAGGGAATAGAACATTTAAAGCCAACTCAGTAACACTGCTTAAAAATTAAGTTTAACTCTTCAAATATAGTAGTAGAAAAAGCACAAATAGTTTTTAATGCCCTCTTCTGCAATTAAAGCAGTTAGGGAATCTGTTTATTGTTTCAAATTCATTTACACAAACTTATTATGCATTTGATCAAAACTGTATCTAGATTCTATGAAGATTTGGGCTATTTGGAATATTTTTAGTGTAAAGGAGGGAAAAAAAGATTCAAAGCTCCTGATTTAAGACTTCAAATTAAGTAAACACTTCACATCTACTTTCTGGGTATTAACAATGCTAGTGTTTTATTTCTTTTGTATAGTTCAATGATTTCACTATACCCACTATTTATTTCCAGCTATCATTTTAAATTGCTTTTCCAACATAACGTTTTAAAAGCAACTACTTTTTTAAAATGTCAGAAGTTAACAAAGTTTCTGACAGAAAAACACTAAATCACTACCTGAAGTCCCTATCTGTCATTGTAAAAAGAGAGATTTTAGTAAATCATACTTGAAAGTTAGGCTAATTTTTTGAATAAATGAATACAATTGGATAATACTTTTGAAATATGCTGTCTATTAGCCTTTTCTGCATAATAGCTTCTGCAGTCAATGAAGAATATTTACATCCAAAAAAAAACCTTGGATGGCACCTGTGGCTCAGTGGGTAGAGGGTCCCGGCCCCATATACCGAGGGTGGCGGGTTCAAACCTGGCCCTGGCCAAACGGCAACAAAAAATAGCCTGGTGTTGTGGCAGGTGCCTGTATTTCCAGCTACTTAGGAGGCTGAGGCAGGAGAATCACCTAAGCCCAGGAGTTGGAGGTTGCTGTGAACTGTGATGCTACGGCACTCTACCGAGGGCGATAAAGTGAGACTCTGTCTCTTTAAAAAAAAAAAAAAAACTTTTCTTCTGTTCATTTCATATAAGTTTATGTTTTGAAAGGCTGTTGACAAAGAATAAACAAAATGTACAAATGTACTTTTAATAATGTATTAACTTCTTGTCTCTTAAAGTCTTCTAAACTGGTTTTTCATTCCATTTTGAATATGGTCTCTTTAACCATTCAAACTGGAGCCAAGGCAAATGTAACTAAAAACTAACAACAATCATATAAATCATCTGACAGTGATTTAAGATCTGCACAATCTATACATAAAAAATACTATTAGACAACTATATGTACTATATGCACATTTTTCACACTTGCAGATAAAAGGATTACTCTGCAGAATGGTGTAGAGTAATAACCAAAGACTTCAGAGTCAGAAAAACCTGAACTGGCATGCAGAATGACACTTGCCAGATGTTTAATCTTGTGCAAATTAATCTCTCTGAGCTGTTCCCTCATCTGCAAAACGAGGACAGTACCCATAAAGCTGCTGTAAGAATAAATGAAGTACCGTAATGTATTTAGAATGTCATAATAGTGATAGTGATGTAGTGTTAAAGTGTTACAGTAGTGTGATAGTAGGAAAGTTCTTTAACCTCTCTGTGCACTGGCATTTTTTTTTAATGGGGAACACACTACCTACGTCACAGAGTTGTGAATCCCTAATGTACAACTTAACACAAAGCATCCAACAGAGTGCCTGCCAGATGTCAGAGTCCGCTGATACTAGATTCTCTTCACTTCCTTTCTTATTCAAGCATATTAAATGTCTTCATCAAGTGGTCCAGAATCTAGTAACCTACCTGACGTATATCCAGAAAGTAGGCCATATTCTGAGTAGAAGCCTCCACGAAGACATAGCAAAATTTTTACATCTGTACGATAAGTAATCTCTCAGTTTCAGATAGACAGAAAATATTTATCTTATTCCTTCTACCTTCCGTTTTGGACACACTAATTTTCCACATAAGTTACTATATGAATGTGCCTCTTTCCATCATCCCTAAGTAAATAGCCTTCATTTACTGTCCAAACAGATATTAGTGTCAATAGGCTGCTTAAATTAAAAGCAAAAATCATCTATTATTCTTACTGCTTATATCAGTGATGCCAAAAATCCTTTTTAAAAAGCAGTACCATGAAGCTTACATTCAGTTGATTTTTAAAAAAAAGAAGCAGTAACACTTTGTGCTGTTTCCTATGTGTTACACTAGATGTTCAGTTTCAAAGAAATGTTTAAAATATAAATAATTTCAAAAGAATTATTAGCCTGTGAACTCAAATAGAATTAAGGCTGTCATAAACATAAAATCACGTCAATGCTAAGCTTCCCCAAAAAACTAATTCAAATAATTCATCTGGTATTTAGCTGAGACATGCAAGTCCTGAAAATACTCAGCTGTGTATAAGTTGAAGTAGCAAAACCAAATTAAACCATTTACCAACGTATTTTCACAGTCAAAATTGGAAATCAGCCATCATCCACTAAAACCTATATTTAACATCTGGGTAAGTTTGTAAATCTGAAGGAACTTTTCAACAAATATTTTATTTATCTAAAAATCACTAAGTAGGGAATGGACATCTTGCAAAATTACTCTTAGAAGTTATCAGAACAAATTATTTTACAAGAGCATCTTGCAATGAAAAGTCATTCTAATTTTTTTAGCATTCCACAACATGGGCTCCTAAAAGCAAAAGCTAAGAAATTACAACAGGAGGTCCTTTTCCTGTTATTTTGCAATGACTGGATTTTGGAGGGAGTGTTTAGTTGCTACTACACCATACAATTTGTGTAAATACCACATGCCCTCAAAAAATTTCTTTATCAGAAAAAATTCCCGAGGTAGGGAGTTTTTTAATCTTAATTAAGTCAAAATCTTACATTTCTGAAAAAAGAGGATGCCTCAGTGACCATATGAAATGAAAATACATTATTTTGCCTACAGTCAGCAAACTGAACATTGGGTTTTAAACAATTGATTTAATAAGAACCTGAAATGTGTAAAGAGGACTGAAACACGCTTTAAAAAATGACAACAAAATGTAATAGTGCACTCAACACAGGCCACCTCACACCCTTCGGAGCATGAATAGCAGTCACCATTACAAATGTCAAAATCAATACAGTTCTATGTACCGTCCACCTTCTTCCAACAATAAAGAAACCAACTCAGATTTCTTGGTGGTGTAATCACAATTATGACAGGGGATAATGTATGCAGCACAATGAGGAAAATACCACTCTACGTAAAAACGCAACAAAACTGCTCATTTGGAAAAAAAACAAAAAGCACTTTTGCTACCGAATAAAAGGAATATGGCCAAAGCCCAGCTGACCACTCAGGGGCCCTTCTCTTACGACCAAACCTGCTCTCTTTATTTCTCCTTCCTTTCTCCTGTTCCTCAACTGCCATCATCTCCCTGAACCTGTACGAGAAGACAGGCACGGAAAGGATCGGGAACAAGGGATGTGGACATCTTCAGGAGGAAGAGGGGAGGGAAGACACCACTCACCTGTCCCAAAGGCTTTGGCCACCAGCCAGGCCAGATTGCAGGCGATTTTGGCCCTGGAGAAGTCATAGTGGTCAAAGGGCTTGATGGCTGGAACAATGAACGTCTTTCGCATCTCCCGGGGGTCTGCAGCATCCCCCATCTTTTACGGCGGCTCCTCGGGATGTCCCGGCTCTAACCTTCACATGGTGTGGCCTCGCCGCTGCGGGGGTCTGCAGGGGAGGAGAAGCGAGCTCAAACCATCCGGGCCGGGCGAGGCCAGCCCGGACGCCGAGGAGGAGCAGCAGCTCAGCTGTCCGCGCCGCGAGCCCGCCGCCGCCCGCGGAAGCCGCCGCTCCCGGGCATAAGAATGTGGCGGCGCCGTGTCGGTCAGTCCATCCGCGCGAGGGTCGGTCCAGCGCCGGCGCCTCCGAGACACCCGCCCCGCGAGCGCGCGTGTGAGGCCGCCTCCCCTTTGTCTCCGTTTAGTCACACGGGCTTGGGGGAGGGTGGAGGCTGGAAGGGCCCGGAATTTTAAGGGGGGGTTGGGGGAGTCTCAACAATCACGTTGTGGGAAATGTCCCCGCCACCGCGATTCCCGCACGCCCTCGCCCCCCTTCCCTTCCCTTGAACCAGGGAGACCCCTCAGGCCCCGGGTGGGCGGAGGGAAAAGCAGGACGAGAGCGCGCGCGGGGCGGCGCTGGCCCACTCAGCGCAGCCGGCCGGGGGCCGCGGAAGACGAAACCGAGGAAAACGTCAAAATCTCTGCGGCTCCCAGGCCGCCGCCGGCCCGTCCCCTCCTCTGCGGTCCCCTCCCGTCGTCGTCTCCTCCTTCCCCTGCCGCCCTCGCTGCCACCGCCTCCGGGTCTTCCTCCCTGCTGACGGCGAAGATGGTTGCCCGGGAGAGGCTGCAAATCCCAAGCTCGCAGTTCCTGCCTTGCAATATGTCCTTGTGTTTTTTTCCTGCCCCTTTTCGCTGCCCGGCTCGGTCGCTCCCCCACAGTAGCCGCCGCCGCGGTTTTCCGGCTGCGGCTCTGGATGGAGAGCAGATGCGGAGACTGGGCATGCGCCCTGGCACCGATCCGACCTCCGCCTCCCCGCCCGCTTCTCTCCCGCCGCCCAGATCCCGGCCCCGCCGGCGCCTTACTGAGCATGCCCAGCCTCGCCGCCGGCCCGCGCCGGGGTTCGGTGCGGCTGCCTTTTAATCATCACTCTGGAGTGCAGGCTTGAGTGGACAATCGCGGCTCTGGCTTTTGGCTGCGGCTGCTTTCCCCGCTGAAAGAGGAAAAGGAAGGGAGGAGGCAGAAAGAGGCCTACCAATAGCTTCATACTCTAGTTATGGTCTAGCAAAGAGAACTGATACTTATTAAAAACGCTTATTATGTCTGCCACACACTTTGCTGCCAACTTGACCAGCACAGTCCTTGAAGTAACCCTGGAGGTAGACGTTATCACTGATTGACCATGAAATTTTAGAGAGGTAAAGTGAGTTAAATCCTACACGAAGGCCGGGCGTGGTGGCTCACACCTTTAGTCCTAGCATTCTCGGAGGCCTAGGTGGGAGGATTCCTTGAGCTCGGGAGTTTGAGACCAGCGGGAGCAAGACCGAGACTCCCTCTCTACTAAAAATAGAAACGTTAGCGGGAGTTATGGCAGGTGCCTGTAGTCTCAGTTACTTGGGAAACTGAGGCAGGAGGATTGCTTGAGCTCAGGAGTTTGAGGTTGCCGTGAGCTAGGTTGATGCCCCTGCACTCTGGTCTGGGCTGCAGAATGAGAGACTGTCTCAAAAAACAAAACAAAACAAAACCTTAAACAAGATTGAACATCTGTGGGGCTCCAAGCCTGTATTTATTTCATGATATCAAAATACTTTAACTTGACGCTTTCCACTTAATTTGTAAGTGAGGAGGCAATCTATCAATGCTTCTTGGTTCCCTCAGAAAAAAAGCATAAATTATTTCACAAAGCAAACTGAAAAAAGCTTCTTGGTTCCCTCAGAAAAAAAGCATAAATTATTTCACAAAGCAAACTGACACCATCCCTGATAAGCCATCTACAAACCTTTAAAATAGCTTCATTTCATTAGAACTATCCATTTTCCCAAAGGTGTGTGCTTTTGCAGATCTCTGTATCTTTGCTCAGGGTGGTTTCTCTGCCCACCAACTTACTCTCCTATTCTACCTTGTCAAGTCTCTTCGAAATAATCACTCGCTCCAGGAATCCTTCCCTGACAGCTACTGACATCTTCCTGGTCAAGGCAGTCACACAAGTGTCTCCCTTATTCCCATAGCCCCCAGTTCTTATTCTGTCATAGCACTTGTCACATTTTATGGTAATCATTGTTTTTCCCATTGATGGCTTGATGACATATGCCCAGCACTTACATGATGTCCAACACCATAGTATTTGCTCAATTAATGTTTAGGAACATTAATTCCTAAAGGTGAATATTATTCTTGTTAATTCCTAAAGGTGAATATTATTCTTGTTATTCCTAAGGGTGAATATTATTGTTGTTAATTCATGCTGAGCTTATTTAACTCACTAAATCCTCACATCTCCTTTTAATACATTGTCTAATTTTAGCCTTTATAAAATTCTGTGTTGGGCGGTACCTGTGGCTCACAGGAGTAGGGCCCCGGCCCCATATGCCGGAGGTGGTGGGTTTGAACCCAGCCCCAGCCAAAACTGTAAAAAAAAAAAAAAATTGTTATTGTCATTTCACAGATGAGAAAACTAAAGTTTAGGAAAAAAATTTACTTCTGGGCGGTGCCTGTGGCTCAGTGGGTAGGGCGTTGGCCCCAATACCGAGGGTTGGCAGGTTCAAACCCGCCCCTGCCAAACTGCAACAAAAAATAGCCACCTGTAGTCCCAGCTACTTGGGAGGCTGAGGCAAGAGAATCGCCTAAGCCCAGGAGTTGGGTTCAGATCCAAGATTTGAATCCAGAACTATCTTACTCAAAAGCTCAAGCTTTGAACTGGTAGGCCATCCCTCAAGGTATAAGCAAGACACAGGAAGCCTAAGAGAGGAGGAGGAGCACTAGACCCCGTTGTCTAAAAGGGAAGCTCCACCAGCAAGGAGGTCCCTTTGTTTCTTTTAATCCCTACAAGCACTCCCTTAGCCTAGTAGGGCATTACAGATAAACCTTGCTAACTATGTGGGATAGGAGGGCGGCACCTGTGGGTCAGTGGGTAGGGCACTGGCCCCATATACTGAGGGTGGCAGGTTCAAACCCGCCCCAGACCAAACTGCAAAAAAAAAAAAGAAAGAAAATAGCTAGGCATTGTGGTGGGCACCTGTAGTCCCAGCTACTCGGGAGGCTGAGGCTGAGGCAAGAGAATCGCCTAAGCCCAGGAGTTGGAGGTTGCTGTGAGCTGTGTCACGCCATTGCACTCTACAGAGAGCAATAAAGTGAGACTCTGTCTCTTAAAAAAAAAAAAAGTGGGATAGGAAGAATGTGGAATAGAATAATAACATGCAAGTGGTTGATGTAATTTTTCAATAATTTAGTTAACATTAATAGAGTTTTTCTAGCAAGGCCTTTTGCTAGATCATGTAGGGGATAATAAAATTAACATACAGATAATTGGTGGAGTAGCTCTTGCCTGTAATCTAGCACTCTGAGAGGCCAAGGCGGAAGGATCCTCAAGCTCAAGAGTTCAAGACTAGCCCGAACAAGGGTAAGACCCTGTCTTTACTAAAAATAGAATTTGAAAAAACTAGTCCTGGTCTTTGTGGCAGGCACCTGTATTCCCAGCTGCTAAGGAGGCTAAAGCAAGAGCATTGCTTAAGCCCAAGAGTTTGATCTTGCTGTGAGCTATGATGCTATAGCACTCTACCCAGAGCA
Source organism: Perodicticus potto (assembly GCA_963574655.1). Taxonomy (NCBI): domain Eukaryota; kingdom Metazoa; phylum Chordata; class Mammalia; order Primates; family Lorisidae; genus Perodicticus; species Perodicticus potto. Next base: position 6,230 of record CAUYRH010015782.1, on the reverse strand, counting down.
ACAGAGTGAGACTGTCTCAGAAAAAAAAAAGTATAGATAATAATTCACGAAGCACGTTCATATGATACCTAATTTCTACATCCATTTTAAAATAGGCATAATTATCTTCTGATTCTAAACGCAGGACTGAGGATGATACGCATTAATTAGTGTGGCCAAAATTTCATACTTGATTCATGGCTGAGTCTAGCTTGAAATTCAAGCATAGGTCTTCTGGCTCCACTCCTCTGGCACCTTTCCCTGTGCTTGCTCCCTTTCTGGATTATGGAGGCTGACATGTCCATAAATAAATATAATACAACGTAAAAGTGACAAGTGCTGTTAAGAGATATAAAGTGCAAAGAGAACATATTCAGCAGTTCTCAATCTGTGGGTCGTGAAGCACAGGAACTGTATAAGGGCCACGGCATTAGGAAGGTTGAGAACCACTGAGGTGGAGGGACAGGGAAGGTTTCTTGGAGACTTCTGTTCAATGTTCTCAAATCCAACTTCAACTGACTCTAGAGCATGCAAATCAAATTAAGAGAATCTCATAACCTAGAAAAGTTGAAGAGAGATACTCAAACATTTTGCCAGTCATTACAATAATCTGCAAGTCAATGCAAGATTCTCCAGGCCAGAAATCATGTCTAATCACGTGATTAAGTTGTCGAATCAATTTATCCTCCACGTGACTTAGCACAGTGATGGTTTGCTCACAGTGCGCGCTGAGTAAATGCTTGTTGAATTTCATTGAAAACTATTTCAACTGGGCAGCATATACCAAGGGTGGCGAGTTTAAACCCGCCCCAGCCAAACTGCAACAACAACAAAAAATAGCCGGGCGTTGTGGTGGGCGCCTGTAGTCCCAGCTACTTGGGCAAGAGAATCGTTTAAGCCCAAGAGCTGGAGGTTTCTATGATCTGTAACACCACAGCACTCTACCAAGGGCGATAAAGTGAGACTCTGTCTCTAAAAAAAAAAAAAAAAAAGAAAAAAAGAAAAGAAAAGAAAACTATTTAACTTAAATAAACAAGATAAGGAAGAGAAAGAAACAAAGAAAGTTGCTCCAACTTACGTCTTGATTCAGTGTGATGCATTTAGCAGGGATGGCATTACTAGGACCCCAATTGAGAAGCAGTGTGTTTAGGAAGGGGGAAAAAATGCCTAAACAACGGGCTGCTTTTACTTTCAGGGAAGCTGTGAAACAATTTCAGGTCATAGTCGGAGGCTATTATTAACAGGGAAACACCCTGAATACAAAGAAGGAGGATTCATTTTTAGGAAGACAGACACTCTAATAGGGTGTTCTTTGTGTCACCTTCAGAATGATCCTTTTAAAAACTGGAAATCTCTGCAGAATATCACTGTCAAAAAAAAAATGCCTTCTTAAGATATGTGACTCGGGGGGGCCCCCGTACACAGTGGTTACAGCACCAGCCACATGAACCAAGGTTGGAGGGTTCGAACCCGGCCCAGGCCAGCTAAACAACAATGATAACTGCAACAAAAAAATAGCCAGATGTTGCGGCGGGCACCTGTAGTCATAGCTATTCAAGAGGCTGAGGCAAGAATATCACTTTAGCCTACGAGTTTGAGGTTACTGTGAGCTATGACACCATAGCGCTCTACCAAGGGTGACATAGTGAGACTGAGTCTCAAAAACAAAGATATGTGACTTGGTACAAAGCAAAAACAAAAGCAAAACCCAATGGTTCTTTGGACCAGTTTGTCCAACTGCACAGCTATCCCGCTATGTTTTTTTTTTTTTTAGACAGTCTCTCTATGTTGCCCTTGGTAGAGTGCCATGGCGTCACAGCTCACAGCAACCTCAAACTCCCAGGCTTAAGCAATTCTCTTGCCTCAGCCTCCCAAGTAGCTGGGACTACAAGCACCCACCACAACACCCAGCTATTTTTGTTGCAGTTGTCATTGTTATTTAGCTGGCCTGGGCTGGGTTCAAACCTACCAGCCTATGTGTATGTGGCAGGCACCATAACCATTGTGCTACAAGCACTAAGCCCTCTACTTTTTATCTCCAGGCATAGAGTCTCAGCACATCAGGCAGCAGTTACTCTGATTCCCACATAGACAACTCTCTTCTATTTTATTTATTTATTTATTTATTTATTTATTTATTTATTTATTTATTTGAGACAGAGCCTCAAGCTGTCACCCTGGATAGAGTGCGGTGGCATCACAGCTCACAGCAACCTCCCATTCCTGGGCTCAAGCGAGTCTCCTGTCTCCGCCTCCCAAGTAGCTGGAACTACAGGCGCCTGCCACGACGCCCGGCCACTTTTTAGTTGCAGCCGTCATTGTTGTTTGGCTGGCCCGCCAGCTCAGGTGTATGTGGCCGGCGCCTTAGCCCGTTAAGCCACAGGCGCCAAGCCAACTCTCTTCTATTTTAAAAATATTTTTGCTCTTTTCTCCTGCAGTATCCAAAATACCAGCCAGATTACCTTCTGTGTGGCTATGCTCTGTCTCTCTGTCATTAGATAGATTCACAAGTTCATTCCTTCTTCAGCCAGTACTACTAGAGCACCTGGGTTCTAAAGATGTAATGTTAGACAGCTGAAGAAACAAATTTTTAATGAAAAAACTTGAAAATCCTATGCCCTGGGAGGGCAGCGCCTGTGGCTCAAAGGAGTAGGGCACCGGCCCCATATGCTGGAGGTGGCGGGTTCAAACCCAGCCCCGGCCAAAAACTGAAAAAAAAAAGAAAAGAAAATCCTATGCCCTGAGCAGCCCAGCTCTCCTCCTTCATTGTCACATCCATATTTCTACCAGTTAAAAGACTTCTTACTTCACCTATAGAAACCTTCAGTGTGCCCCCCCAGAAACAAAGAAATATTAAGCCAGTGAGCCTTATAATAATATCTCACAATATTTTTTTTTTTTTTGAGACATAGTATCACTGTGTCACCCTTGCTAGAGTGCTGTGGCATCACAGCTCATAGCAACCTCCAGCTCTTGGGCTTAAGCAATTCTCTTGCCTCCGCCTCCCAAGTAGCTGGGACTACAGGTACCCACCACAACTCCCAGCTATTTTTGGGTTGGAGTTGTCGTCATTTTAGCTGGCTCAGGCTGGGTTCGAACTCACCATCCTTGGTGCATGTGGCCGGCGCCATAACCACTGTACTATGGGCACCAAGCCAATATTATTTATTTATTTATTTATTTAGAGATAGAGTCTCACTTTGTTGCCCTTGGTATAGTACCATGGCATCACAGCTCACAACCACCTCAAACTCCTGGACTCAAGCAATTCTCTTGCCTCAGCCTCCCAAGTAACTGGGACTACAGGCGCCCACCACAACGCCCGACTATTTTAAGAGATGAGGTCTTACTCTGGCTCAGGCTGGTCTCAAACCTGTGAGCTCAGGTAATCCACCACTCCTGGCTTTACGATATTTTTTTAAATAGAAGGCCTATGCCTGTAGTCCCAGCTACCTGGGAGGCTGAGGCAAGAGAATCGCTTAAACCCAACTGTTTGAGGTTGCTGTGAGCTGTAATGCCACAGCACTTTACCGAGGGTGACAAAGTGAGACTCTGTCTCCAAAATAAATAAATAAATAGAAGGCATATGTATGATATATATCTATATGATATATACTATCATCCTCTTTCAATTAGTTACATTAATTAACAGCTATATGTACCAGGCCTTGTTTCACATATATTAATTTATTTAATCCTCACCACAGCTCTGTTATTATCCTCATTTGGCAAATGGAGAAATCCAGGGGCAGAAGACTTAAGTGGTGAACACCTTGTTATTATATTTTGAAACTCAAGGAACTAGAGCACTGATTTTCAACCAGTGTGCCACAGTGCACTGGTGTGCCATGAGAGGATCTTAGGTGTGTTGCGAAAATTTTTAAAGATTATTAATTAAGTTATTTTCAAAAGAAGTCCCAAGCACAGTAAGTATATTCATTTTTTTTACTCTTTGTTTTTCTGATCAATATAATTTAAGTATGCTGCACAAGTTAACTACAGGTTCAAGTGTGCCATGAGATAAAAAAGGCTTGAAAACACTGAACTAGAGCCAGGCATGGTGGTTTGTGCCTGTAGTTCCAGCTACTTGGGAGGCTAAAGTGGGAGGATCATTTGAGCCCAGAAGTTGGAGACCAATCTGGGCAATACAGGGACACACCCTCCTTTCCCCCTACCCTCCTCTCTGTCTCTATAAAAAGAAAAGGAACGAGAATAAGTAAACTTTGAATCAACCAGGTTAAGAATAACCAAGGGGTAGATGAAGAGGGAATGGGGAGAGAAAGCTCAGCTAACTGATGACAATAAGAGGTTTAGCCAGTTGAAGCATAGCAGCCTCTAATACACCAATCTGAGGTAGAAAAGTCTGTGCTGTGTATCGGGCAGTCTATCATTCCTAGACACAGTTGTGGCTTTCATCTGAATAGCTAACAGAATTTTATAAGGATTACTTCATCAACAATTCTAGCAAGGCCTATATAATATGATGCCAAGTGTGCGGCTGGAAAGACTGAAACACAGGAGGCCACATAACTTCCCAGAGTCACACTATGAGTCATTGTCTGAACTAAACAGAGAAACCTGGTCCTCAGGTTCCCAGGTTTATGACACCATATTTTCCCAGATCCCTAAAACATTTTTCCTTTATTAATTACCTACTCAAATCAAGCTGTCTTAGCCTCTAACAAGAGACAAAGCCTCCATCATTTTTAACACCACTGAAGGAAAGTAAGCGTGTTGGAAAGTAACAGAGAAAGCAATGGACTCTGGGTTCCACTGGTGTTCCTTATTTCTGCCATGTGATTTAGGGAAACACATAACACCTCTCTGCTGTCAGATTTCCACTGAAATAAAATAGGGTGGAACCAGGCAATGTCTAAAGTACCATCAATGCAAACAGTCTATGATATACTTTACTAGATTTTAACTGAAGTTTAAATCAGTCAGCTGCCTAGCATTTGAGATTTGACTCTCTAGAGTAGGAGTTATTTATTTCCAGATAGCTTTAAAATGAGATTGTATAGAAAGGCTAGGGAAGGAAACAGAGCAGAAATTGAAACCTCCAGAGAAGGCAGAGACTGAATCAAAAATGGAAGGACTCTTAATTAAACTCAAAAGCTTCTGTACAGCTAAGGAGACAACCAAAGCAAATAGACAACCTACACAATGGGAAAGGATATTTGCATATTTTGAATCAGACAAAAGCTTGATAACTAAGATCTATAGGGAACTCAAATTAATCAACATGAAAAAAGCCAACAATCCCATATATCAATGGGCAAGAGACATGAATAGAACCTTCTCTAAAGAAGACAGACAAATGGCTAACAAACATATGAAAAAATGCTCATCATCCCTAATTATTAGAGAAATGCAAATCAAAACCACCCTAAGGTACCATCTAACTCCAGTGAGAATGGCCCACATCACAAAATCTCAAAACTGCAGATGCTGGCATGGATGTGGAGAGAAGGGAACACTTTTTCATTGCTGGTGGGACTGCAAACTGATACAACCTTTTATTTATTTATTTATTTATTTATTTATTTATTTATTTATTTATTTATTTATTTTTTGAGACAGAGCCTCAAGCTGTCACCCTGGGTAGAGTGCTCTGGCATCACAGCTCAAAGCAACCACCAATTCCTGGGCTCAAGCAAGTCTCTTGCCTCCGCCTCCCAAGTAGCTGGGACTACAGGCTCCCGCCACAATGCCAGCAATTTTATGGTTGCTGCTATCATTGTTTGGTGGGTCCGGGCTGGATTCGAACCCACCAGCTCAGGTGTACGTGGCTGGCGCCTTAGCCCGTTAAGCCACAGGCGCTGAGCTGATGGTACAACCTTTTTGGAAGGAAGTATGCAGAACTCTCAAAGAACTCAAGCTAGTCCTCCCATTTGATCCAGCAATCCCATTACTGGGCATTTACCCAGAAGAAAAAAAAATCCTTTAAGGACACTTGCACTAGGCTGTTTATTGCAGTTCAATTTACAATCGCCAAAATGTGGAAACAGCCTAAATGCCCACCAACCCAGGAATGAATTAACAAACTGTGGTATATGTACACTATGGAATACTATTCAGCCATTAAAAAAAAAAGGAGACTTTATAGCCTTTGTATTAACCTGGATGGAAATGGAACACATTATTCTTAGTAAAGCATCACAAGAATGGAAAAGCATGAATCCCATGTACTCTATTTTGATTTGAGGACAATGACAATTAATGACACGGTGGGGGTGAGGCAAGGGGAGAGC